>JADRCD010217113.1:59652-78732 GCA_019843815.1 Montemys delectorum
AGAGAGACAGAGAGACAGAGAGACAGAGAGACAGAGAGACAGAGAGACAGAGACAGAGACAAAGAGAGAGGCAGAGAGAGGGAAAGGGAGAGGGAGAGAGGGAGGGAGAGAATCTTTGTGTAGCTCTGACTGTCCTGGAACAGCCTATGTAGACCAGGCTGGCCTCAAAGTGACAGATCTGACTACTGTGCCTCCTGGGATTAAAGGTGTGTGCCAACACGCCTAACTATCTTTAACATCTTTAAGAATGCCTAAAGGCCCATGCCACCCTAAACAAGAAGAGATTTTGTTGTATTTATTCAGATGTTATGTCTTAAGATGAATTTGACAGATTGTGGATTTCCCATTGGCCTTCCCAATTCATCATCCTCATACTCTATCCAGTTCCTCTCCCCACCCCCTTCTCCTTTCCCCCCATCCTCCCCCAGAGTCTCCAGTATCCCAGCCTGACCTTGAACTAAGGATGGACTTGACTTCTGCTGATAATATGGTACATGCTGAGAAGGTTTTTTTTTTTTTTAAAACATCTTATTTTAGGTGGTTTTGAAGATGGACAATATGTTTTAGCTCCTTGCACTGGACCAGAACCCCCTGCCATGCTCACAAATACCCAAGAAATAGATGCTGTGCAGTTGTCACCACCTGGGCAAACGTTTTTCAGTATCCTCCACATGCCTTGCTTTTGGCTGGACCATGGCATCCCCACAACCTTCCTTGCCAGGAGAAAAGAGCCAAAACTAGCTTGGAAGGCAGATTCTACCACACTACCCTCTCACATTGATCACATGTAATGGATGGAACTTCATTTCCCCAAGTGCTAGCTGCGAAAGAAGCCAGGCAGTTTAGCTTGGCAGGGCCTGAGGTAACCCAGAAGGAGCTGGGGAAGAATGCAGTGTGTCTGCTAACTAGTCCTTCAGAAGAAGTGCTGTTTACTGCAGCCATTTGCCTGCCTACTCAAACAGGAGGACAACTGAGAATCTCACTCAGTCCTTCCTCCTAAGAAGGTCCAGGGTCTCTAAACAATGCAAATTCCTCGCAATCAGTTCTGGTATGGTGGGCCAGTTGTTACTAAGGGAAGATAATTGAAAGACATCAACATGGGCTTGGAGAACAACTCAGTGAGTCAAGATTGAGAAGGCGCATGAGGACTCAGGTTTGGATCCTCAGAACCCATATAAAAGCCAGAGAACAGGCATGTGTACCTCTATGGTGAGATGGACAACCCCTGGGTGCTTTTAGGCCTGCTAAGCCCTGAGGTACACAGTGGCAAACAACAAAGAGACCCTGTCTCAAAACTAGGTAGAAGGTAAGAAAGGATATCCAAGGTTGTCCCCTGCTCACCCCCATATTGTGTTGTGTTCTGCCTAGACTCATACACACATATACATCATACAAAGGCATCCACAAAGAGATTTTGTTTAAAAAAAAAAAAAAAGACATTTGCAAGGATGTTCTGTTCACTCTGATGCCCAGACATTTAAACTACTTTAGTGACTCCTGGATGTAAGATCTCAGACTTCTGGATCACAGATCTGACTATTATTTTGAATTGACATATTGGTGACCACTTGGCACCTTTTCTTTCCTTTTGTGCTACAGGTGGCATTAGCTGGACAGTAACATGCTAGAAGTTATCTTCAGAGCTTCAGCCAGCCCTCCAAAGGTTTCAGTCCCCTGCTTTTCTGTGCTATTAGAAAAGCCTGTATACATTTCTCCTTCATCTGTGCAGAGCCTCAATTTTGATCTGTCACCAACTTCCCTCAACCAAGTCAGTGATCTAAACTAATCTTGGTGACCTCATCCCCCTTATAACTTGAGAAGAACACTTGTACCTCTCTGGACTTTAAAGACTTCTTAGTGGACGCCCCCTGAGTGGCCAGGCTAACTTAGGACCTCCACTCTGTGGGAGAAGGAGCTAAGAAAGAAATGATCCATCCTCTGCCATCAATGCTTCTGTGTCTGCGTATGAATCTGGGAACAGTGGAAACCACGTCATGGTCAAGAGAAAAGGATGCATTTAAAACCCATGAGTGAAAATATAGAGAAACCCAAATCATGGGTAATAAAGTTAAGCTGCTAAACAAAATACCTTAAGATGGCCCTGCTATTGGGTTTCAGAGTGAAACAATATCTTAGTTACTGCTGTATTGCTGCAGAAAAACACCCAGACCAAGGCAACCCCTAAAGGAGGCCTTTGCTTACAGTTTCAAAGACTGCCTGATAGGCTGCTGTTTAGAGAATGTGCCCACCCGCATAGCGTGCCCTGATAGCTTGCAGACCAAACGAGCTGCCCTCAAGCTCAGAGATCCACCTGCCTCTGCCTCCCAAGTATCAGGATTAAAGGTGTCTACTGCCCAGCCATACTTATGAATCTTAAAATTGTGAAAAAAATCCTGTGGGAACCTTGGAATTGTATCAAGTATAAAGTCCCCACTAACATTTTATTGTGTCTAAAAGAGCTAAGCCTATTGTATATTGGTGCTGTGCCCAGCAGCATTGAGCCCTACTTGAGCGGATTGTTGGATTTTATATAGATACTTACAATTACAGCCTGTCTTTCTTTTGTCCAATCTTTCACTCACAGGGCTGCATTCTCTAGGCCCAGTACAGCATCACATAAGAGCAGCAGTACTGGAGACTCAGGTCTTCCACACGTTTGGAAGAAAGAAACGAGATGGCCTGGAAATTGTAATGCCCTGTCTTACCTTGCAGACAGTAGGGTTACTCATCCATATCACCATGTCTCCTTTTTAATTTTTTCTCTATTCTTGTTTTTATTTTTGTGAGTGTGTGTGCACACGTGTGGTGTCTGCACACGTGTGTATGGGTACTCACTGCTTGCATAGTGCAGAGGTCTGACGAGGCACCAGCGAGTGTCTAGCTTTATTTATCGCTCTGTGTTATTCCTTTGACGCAGGGCCTCTCCCAGAGCCAAAAGGCAGGATGACGGCTACCATTCCCAAGCAAGCCCCGTCCCTGTCCCCCACAGCACAGAGGTTACAGCGTGCACCACCATGTCCAGTTGTTTGTTCTCTGTGGATGCTTAGGCTTTAAACTCAGGTCCTCATGCTGTGCAGCAAGCTCCTAACTACTGCGCTATCACCCCAGCCCACTAAAGCCTCTTTCCTTGTTGACTTTAAAAATACTGCGGAATGTGATATTTGGGGTAGGTCATACATACAGCTCAGTAAATAATGTACTTGCCGTGCCAACTGGAGTTCAGATCCCCAGAACGCACATGGAAGTCAGATGAGATAGTGTACATCCCTAGAGGTAGAGACCAGGGAGCCCTTGATGTTTCCAAGATAGCCAGCTTGGTATGGATGACTGTGAACAAGAAAGGCTCCTGACTCAAGCAATATAGAAGGTGAGGAACAAGGACTGAGGCTGTCCTGTGACCTCCATGCCCATGATGTGTGTGTTCACACACACACACACACACACACACACACACACACGCATACTCTCTCCCTCCCTCCCTCCTTCTTTCTCTCACAAACACCCTCTCTCACATATGCTCACGTACACACCCATGCTCACACACACACACACACATCTGTGCTCATACACACACATCCATTCACTTCCTCTCTCTCTCTCTCTCTCTCTCTCTCTCTCTCTCTCTCTCTCATGCACGCACACGCGCGCGCTCACACACACACACACACACACACATCTATGAACACACTTTTTAAAGGAGCTGAAGACACGGCTGCTCTTACAAAAGACATGAGTTTGAATCTCAGCATACTCATAATAACAGTCAGTGACGTTAGTTTCAAGGGAACTCTAACTCTTTTGGACACTACATGCTCATGGTGCACACAGGCATATACGCAGGCAAACACTCATATAAAATAAAATTAAATATATAAATAGAAATATGGTATTGTAGATTTTTTTCTTATTTTTGAAGTTATAACATAATCAGGTCATTTCTCCTTTTCTTTTTCTCCCTCCAAGTATTGTAGATTTTTAGATGGTCTTGTTTATTGGATTAAAAGAGGTCCTTTTAATTTCTAGTTAAGTATTTATTTATTGTATGTATTTAGTCTGCTCATCATCTACAGAAACTTGTGGGTTTCTTCCTTAACCAAAACAATGGTCAACTACAGAGATTGTCTACTATTAGGCAGTCCAGTTAGGGATGAATCCTTATGGTCCACATATTACTGATTGTAAACAATTCTGAATTTAACCTGATTTAGTATTTTATTTCTCTTCTGTGTTCACAAGCACCATGTTTGCTTGGTTTTCTATTCTCTTCCTAGCTTTGCTCTAGGCTTATTCAGTACCTAAGTGGAACTAACTTTGGATAGTAAATTAGTTAGCTTTCTCCAAGTTTCTCCCCTCTAACACAGTTCTATTGGATGATAGTCATATTGACTTTGATCTCATTTATTTGCTAATGATCCCTTAAAATGATCCACTTTTCTGGAGTCAGTTTTGATGACTTTCCATTTGTTTTCTAATTTAATGACATAAAGATGAGTATAAGAGATTTTATGATTTTAAATTTTCTGTTGTATCTGTACTTATGCCCCCTTTACCACCAACCATTAGTTGCTGTTTATCCCATTTTCTGCTTAATCTATTAATCTGATAGTTTACTAATAACCCCAAAATTAAGTTTTAAAAAAATAACTGTTTTAACATGTATTTGAAAGCCATTTTATTAGGTACATACAGCTCTATGATAACTATACAAGTCGAATGTCTCAAGTCTCTAAATCTAGATTCTGATGTAGTCCAGGAAAATACCTTGTAAAGTGTTTGAAATACCTATGTGATGCCACTCTGAGAAATTTCACACCCACTGTCTGGAGATGGATCACAGTCAATATATACAAAGTACACTAAAAATATTGTATAAATTATACCCCGTTTATGAGCACAGGGTACATACAAAGTATAAATGAATTCCATTCTTAGGCTTGGGTCCTATTCCTAATACATGTCAGAATCGATGAGCAAACTTTTTTTTAATCTGACAAAAAAAAAAAAAAAAAAAGGAAACCTGAAAGGAAACCCCAAGCAGATAATGGAGCCTCGGCCTGGGCACTATTTGTGAATTTTTTTGCCCATTATGCAACTGCACTTGCTATTTCTGCTTCTTAACTGGAATAATAATCTGTCTGATCCAGTTATTGAGTAAAATTTGCCATTTGTATCTTTTAATATCAATTTGCTTTCAATATGCCTGTAATTTTGGCTTGGGTTGTACTTAGAGGTGGCACATACTGGTATTTTAAAGACATAACATGGGACTTATTGAGAGATGGCTCAGTGGTTAGAGCACTGGTTTTTCCTTCAGAGGACCCAGGTTCTATTTCCAGCACCCACGTGGTGACTCACACCCACCTGTAACTCCAGTCTCTGGAGATCTGAAATCCTCTTCCTGCCTCCTAGGGAGACCAGGCACTCTCATGGTACAGACATATATGCAGACAAAACACCCAAGTACATAAAAAATAATCAAAAATTTAATGTGAAACTTAGGAGAGTGTTTCAGCAGCAAAGCACCCAGCCAGCATATGAAAAAGCTTCATGTGCTTTACATCGTATTACAAGGGCTGCTCAAGACCAAGGAGAGATCTTGTTGGGAAAAAGTCTATTAAGCTCCAGGCCTTTCCTTTCTGCCTTAGGTTTCGTTGCTGTGAAGAGACACCATGAGCACAGCAACTCTCATAAATAAAAATATTTAGTTGAGGCTACCTTGGAGTTTCAGAGATTTAGTCCATCATCATCATGGTGGGAAGCATTACAGTGTCCAGGCAGACATGGTGCCCGGGAAAGAGCTGAGAGTTCTACATCTTGATCCACAGACAGCTGGAGACTGTGTATCACACTGAGCAGAGCTTGAACATAGGAGACTTCAAAGCCCGCCCCTACTATGACATACTTCCTCCAACAAGACCACACCTATTCAACAAGGCCACATCTAATAGTGCCACTCTGTATGGCCTAAATATTCACACACATGACTCTGTGGAAGCCTTTCCTATCCAAACCACTGCACTAGCTGAGTTGAGCATTATGGTAGCGAAGACATAGGCATTATTTTGTGACATTCTTCTTAAGTCTCCTCTTTGTTCCTCTCCTGGCTGCTGCTAGATTGATGACATTGTTGTTGTTGTTAATATCCTAACTTAATTGTTGTCCCTGATATTTTATAAATGGCCCATTTTAATAGTTACTCACAGATTAAAGTTTTTATATACTGAAAAGTTTAAAGCACTTGTACAAAATGGCAACAGTCATTAAGTCCCTCATTTAGCTTCATGGGATATTAATATTTGGTCCTGTAGTTCCAGGTTTTGTTTATATGTAATAACTACAAAAAGCAGTTAAAATTGTATATGCCTCTTTCTAATCCCACTTCCCTTTCCCTCCAGCTACATCCACTGAGTGTGTCATTTGTCATTTCTAGTATGTGTCATGTGTATCTCTTAACAAATATATAGCATTAGCTTGTGCATTATATTTTCATATGAATACTAAGTGAACACGTGTACAGCATTATTGTCAGCATCAACTAAGCTGAGATTCGCTTACTTAGAGGCTCTCTTGTACAACATAACAGTTGTGTTCTATCAACTGAATGAAAATGGTGTGTTCTGCCAAACTGATGATGGCTTTCCAGCTTTTCACTGCCAAATACATTTTCTTTCTTTCCTCTTGGTCCTTGACCCCTTCTTTCTTTGTTTTGGTTTGATTTGGTTTTGGTTTTTGGTTTTCTGAAAGAGGGTCTTACTGTGTAGCCTTGGCAGGCATAGAGCTCACTATATAAACTAGGCCTGCCTCAGACTTGTGAGCCTCCAGCCTCTGCCTCCTGAGTGTTGGGATTATAGGTGTGCAATACAACACCTGGCTTTAGGGATACTTTCATGCATGTAGTTCTTCGGATGCTGTGAGAGAGTTTCCTCGAAATAATTAGGCTAAAGCAGAATTTATCTATACTAGGGTAAGTGCAGTTTTGAATTCTATTACACAGGATAACATTTCTATATGCACTGGTAGTGCCAACTTGCATACATTGGATGCATTTTCAGATTCATTTGCATCAAGGTTTCCAGACATGATCTGTCCCTTTCAATCAGATATTTTTGTTTGATATCTGGGGAGTGGGCTGAGAAGGGTCATACCTGGAGTGTGTTTGTAGGTTAGCACACTTGTGGGAGGGTATGACTCCTCCTGTAGCAAGAACAGCAGAGACCCAGGGACTAGTCCCCCTGCTGTGGTACTCGGCTGTGGTACCCGACATCCCCCCTCCCCCTGCTGTGGTTCCCAGCTGTGGTACCCGACATCCCCTGGCTGTGGTATCCGACATCTATTTTTCGGTACCCACCATTTTTAGCTTCCTGATTATGATGGCTCCAGATCCACATAAGAGTTCCGTCATCTGCTTTGGGAACTGATTCTGAAGTTCTACTTATTGTCTTTCTTTGGTAATTGTTCTCTGCATCATTTAATATACTGCAAATAACTATATTCTGTGAAACCTTGTAATATAGACTCTGTTCCCCACAATGTCCAAGGCCGTAGAGCAAATGCTTTTAGCTATTTCCATGGACTTTGGTGCATTACACTTGGTGTTCTTTGCTTAAAAGTCCACTTAAAAAATTTAAACTTACCTTTATTATGACCATCATTTTAGCTTATTCAATGTAACTTTGTTTAAGGTAATAGATGCCTAGAAATGGTGCTAATGGATAAAAATGGCCTTTCTACTTTCTGTAAGGGGATTTCCGTTTCCACGTGGCCCAGGTCCTCAGCAGCAAGCACTGCATCCAGTATGTGCCAGTACTTTGTGAACTACTTGTGTGCTTGCACATCATTAATATATACTTTGGTTGTCAGTCAAACACTGTTGTCCTGTATACGTGGAGGTGCATCTGTCTTTTGTGGGAAAAATTATCAGAGAAAATACTACAGACATACAAAAAACCTTATATGCATAGGTTACAGTTAAGGTTTAAATCCAAAATGGCCTCCTACAAGCTCATGTCCCAGTGCTTGGCCCCAGCTTATGGTATCATTTTGAAGATGGTAGGGCCTGGTTAGTAAGTCACTAAGGGTGGAACTTTCAAAGTTACATAGTCTTCTGGTCCAGGTCTGAGCACTCTGAGTCCAGTCTGTGCCCTGCCCCCTTCATCATGTGAAGAAGCAGCCATAAGCTCCTGCTGTCACAGCCTGAGCCATCCTGCCACATCATGCCTTCCACAACACAGAGGACTGGGGCCTCCCTAAAGTGTAAGCCAAAATAAACCCTTCTTCTTTTATGTAGCTGGCATCTGGTCTTTTGTCACAGTGATGCAAACTCGCCTAACATGTAATAATTATGAAGTATTCTCCCATGGAGAGGCATCTAACTAGCACCATGATGAAAGCAGACACTGCCAGCACCCTAAAACCACCCATCATCCACTCCTCATTACTGTGCAGAAGGGAGATTTTGTGATTTCTGTTTTCTTCCTTTTCTTTTCAGTTTTATCTCCTCTGAATGTAACCCCAAGCCAAAAAAAGTTTACTTTTGTGTGGTTTGAGACATGTGCTCATGAGACCATATTGTATGTTCCCATGTTGTCGATTCAGAACACTTTGCTTTTTTCACTAACAAATAGATCTCGAAGATTGTTCCATAGTGCTACATGCAAAACTTAGACTATATGCAGCTGATTACCACAAGTGGTCTTCTACTTTTGTTATTACAAGCATGCTTCCAAAATCATGCATGTACATACTTGTACAAACACATTTATTTATGTCCCAGAACTAGACTGCATTATTTTTGTGGCTTTATATTGTCTTTGAATACTTAGCTGGTTTAGTTTGCTATCATATATTATTTTTCTGGCTATTTTTTAAATTAAATTAAAATATAATTACATCATTTCCCCCTCCCTCCCCTCTCTTTTACCCTCCCATTTTCTTTGTCCCTCCTGCTGTCTCTCAAATTTGTGTCTTCTTTTTTAAAAGATCATTGTCACACACATGTATGAATAAGCTTATAATCTAACCTCCTGGGTCCATTCAGTGCTGCTTATATGTGTATGTTTTTAGGGCAAACAACTTAGTATTCAATAATCAATTATGTGGCTCCTCCCTGGGGCTAATTCTCTCTCTTTTAGTAGTAACTTAATGCTTATAGCTCTTCATCGAAGGGTGAAGTCCCATGGGATTTCTCTCAGCTATGTTGAAATGTCAACTGCTGTTGGAATTGTTCAGCTCTTCTTTAGGTAGTCATATTGTTGGAATTTCATCGGTGTATCTTCCCTGTCATAGCAAAAAGGCACAACCTGATAGTAGACTTCCTTGTCCTATGACTCTCATAATCTTTCTGCCTCCTCTTCCTGGATATTCTCTGAGCCTTATGTACAGGACTTGTGTTATAGATGTATCGCTTGGAGCTGGGCAATCCATAGTCAATTGTTCTCTGCATTTTAATCAGTGTTGGCTTTCTGCAACAGAATCCTCATTCTGCAAAAAGAAGCTTCTTTGACTAGGAGCATGAGCTGCCCTTATCTGTGAACTCTAAGGGCAGTGTCTCGTACTCCCCCTCTGCCAAAATTATTTTATTAGGATGCTCGGATTTTATTAAGGAATATTAAGATTGCATCCAGGTCCACCTGAGGCACATCCAGCAGAAGTGAGCAGTCCCCTGACCTCCATCTTCTGACTCAGTCTCTTCTTTTGGAGGAGACCTGCTGGAGCCCCAGGAATATCCAGCTTAGACTCCTCCTCCCTCACCAATATCCTACCAGCTGGGTTCACATGGGGCACAGCCAGCAGAGGTGACCAGCATGCTGTTCCTTGAGAGTCATTGTCAGGCCCATGACTTTGCTTGCATCCCTCAGGAGTCCTTCTGGCATCAGGAACATTCAGCCAATACCAGGGACAAGTAGATGGCTAAAGAATGCCATAAACCAGAGCCCAGAAAATATGACACTACCAAAGTCCTGGATGTCCTACTACAGCTCAAGCCCAAGCAGATGATCCAACCTTATAAAGTCAATAGAGGCTTCTAGAGAGGAAATGAATAATGTCCTTAAAGTATTATTCAAAATACAGTATTTTGATACTGTACATAAAGATGTATTCTTTTGATAATAAATACAAAAGATGTATTCAAAAATACAGGAAAATGTAATCAAACAGGTGAAGGAAATGAATACAACTATTCAAGAACTGAAAATGGAAATAGAAGCAATAAAGAAAACACAAACTGGGGAAATCCTGTAGATGGAAAACCTAGGGAAGAGAACAGGAACAACAGATGCAAGCATCACCAACAGAAGACAGGAAATGAAAGAAAGAATCTCACATTCAGAAGATACAGTTGAAGAAATCAATGCATCTGTCAAAGGAAATGCTAAATCAAAAAAGTTCTTGACACAAAACATCCAAGAAATCTGGGACACTACAAAGATATCAACCTGAGAATAATATGAATAGGAGAAGGTGAAGAGTTCCAGAGTCAATGACCAGAAAATATTTTCCACAAAATTTCCCCAACCTAAAGAAAGAGATGTACATAAATATACAAGAAGCTTAGAAAACACCAAATAGACTGAACCAAAAAAGAAAATCCTTTTGCCATATAATAATCAAAACACTAAATGTACAGAACAAGGAAAGAACATTAAAAGCTGCAAGGGAAAAAAGCCAAGGAACATATAAAGGTAGACCTATCGGAATTACACCAACTTCTCAATAGAGACTCTAAAAGCCAGAAGGGCTGGGACAGAGGTCTTGTAGATTCTAAAAGACCACAAATGTCAGTTCAGACAACTATACCCAGAATTAACTCTCAATCACCAGAGATGGAGAATAAAAAAGATATTCCATGACAAAATTGAATTTAAGCAATATCTATCCACAAATCCAGCCCTACAAAAGAAACAAGAAGGAAAATTCCAACCCTAGGAGGCTAATTGTAACTAAGAAATAAAAAACCCCACACCAGCAAACCGAAAGAGCAAAGCATACATGCATGCACAAACACACACACACACACACACACACACACACACGCACACGCACACGCACACACACACACACACACACACACACACACACACACACACACCACTACCACCAAAACCAACAACAACAACGGAAAGGGAATTAACAATCGCTGGTCTTAATATCTCTCAGTGTCAATGGACTCAATTCCCTAATAAAAAGACACAAGCTAACAGATTAGATATAAAAACGGGATCCATCATTTTGCTGCACACAAGAAACACCACACCTCAGCAGCAAAGATAGACATTATCTCAGAGTAAAGGACTGGAAAAGATTTTCCAAGAGAACAGAGCAGAAAAACAAGCTAGAGTAGCCATTCTAATGTCTAATAAAATAAGCTTTCAATCAAAAATATTCAAAATAGGTGGGGAAGAACACTTCATACTCATCAAAAGAAAAATCTACCAAGATGACATCTCAATTCTGAACATCTATGCCCCAAATGCAAGGGTACCCACATTCATAAAAGAAACATTATTAAAGCTTAAATCACACATCAAACCCTACTTATTAATAATAGGAGACTTTGACACTCCACTCTCACCAATGGACAGGTCATGGAGACAGAAACTAAACAGTGAAATAATGAAACTAACTGAGGTTATGAATCAAATGGACCTAATGTATATGTATAGAACTTTTCACCCAAACAGAAAAGCATATACCTTCTTCTTATCACCTCACAGAACCTTCTCCAAAATTGACTGTATAATTGGTCACAATGCAAGCCTCAACAAATAACAACAAAACTGAAATAACCCCTTGTATCTTATCAGATCACCATGAATTAACACTGGAATTCAACAACAAGAGAAACAACAAAAAGTATACAAACTCATGGAAACTAAACAATTCTCTGCTGAATGACCAATGGGTCAGGGAAGAAATTAAAGACTGTAGAATTCAACGAACATGAAGACACAAACTTATGGAACACAATAAAAGGAGTGCTAAGAGGAAAATTCACAGCATTAAGGGCCCTCATAAAGAAATTGGAGAGATCTCATACTAGCAACGTAAAAGTCTACCTGAAAGCTCTAGAACAAAAGGAAGCAAACACACCCAAGAGAAGTAGACAGCAGGGAAAAATCAAATTCAAGGCTGAAATCAATAAATTAGAAACAAAGAGAACAATACAAAGAATCAATGAAACCAAAGGCTGGTTCTTTGTTGAAATCAACAAAATAGACAAACGCTTAGCCAAACTAAGTAAAGGGTAGAAAGACCATATTCAAATCAACAAACCAGAACTGGAAAGGGGGACTTAACAGTCGACACTGAAAAAATTCAAAGAATCATTAGGTCTTATTTCAAAAGCCTTTTGAAAAGACTAAATGAAATAAAATCAAGATCGAGTATACAATTTAAATAGACCTAAACCCCTAAAGAAACAGAAGCATTCATTAAACCTCTCAGAACAACAGCAACAACAACAAAAAGCCCAGTCAGATGGTTTTAGCTTGGAATTCTGCCAGACTTTCAAAGAAGAGCTAATACCAAAACTCCTCAAACTATTCCATGAAATGGAAACAGAAGAGACATTGCAAAACTTATTCTATAAGACCACAGTCACCCTGATACCTAAACCACACAAAGATTCAACAAGAATGGGAATTTTAGACCATTTTCCCTTATGAACATTGATGGAAACATAGTCAATAAAATTCTTGAAAACTTAATCCAAGAACACATAAAAAACATCATTCACCATGATCAAGTAAGCTTCACCACAGGGATGCAGGGATGGTCCAATATACAAAAATCCATCAACTAAATCCACCATATAAACAAACTAAAAAATAAACCGCATGATCATCTCATTAGATGCTGAAAAAGTCTTTGACAAAATCTAATACCCCTTCATGTTAAAAGTCTTGGAGAGATCAGGGATACAAATTTCATACCTAAACATAATAAAAAGGAATATACAGCAAGCCAATAGCCAGCATCAAATTAAATGGAGGGCAACTTTAAGCATTTCCATTAAAATCAGAGACAAGACAAGGCTGCCCACTCTCTCTGTATCTATTCAACATAGTACTTGAAGTTCTAGCTACAGCAGTACGAAAACTAAAGGAGATCAAGAGGATAGAAATTGGGATGGAATTGCTATTTGCAGATGATAGGTTAGAATCCATAAATGAACCCCAAAATTGTACCAGAGAACCCTTACAGCTGATAAACACCTTCAGCAAAGTGGCTGGACACAAAATTAACACACACACACACACACACACACACACACACACACACACACACAATGAGTAGCCCTTCTTTATACCAATGATAAATAGGCTGAGAAAGAAATTAAGGAAAAAACACCCTTCACAACAGCCACAAATAATATAAAATATATTGGTGTAGCTCTAATCAAGAAAGTGAAAGACCTGTATGACAAGAACTTCAAGACTCAGAAAAAGAAAATTATTAGAAGATGGAAATATCACCGGGTGGTGGTGGTGCACACCTTTAATCCCAGCAGTTGGAAGGCAGAGGCAAGTAGATTTCTGAGTTCGAGGCCAGCCTGGTCTACAGAGTGAGTTCCAGGACAGCCAGGGTTATACAGAGAAACCCTGTCTCGAAAGAAGAAAAAGGAGGAGGGAGGAGGAGGAGGAGGAGGAGGAGGAGGAGGAGGAGGAGGAGGAGGAGGAGGAGGAGGAAACAGCCATCATATCAAAAGCCAATCTATAGATTCAATGCAATTCCCACCAAAATTCCAACACAATTCTTTATAGAACTTAAAAGACCAATTCTCAACTTCATATGAAAAACCAAAATCCCAAGATAGCTAAAACAATCCTGAACAATAACAGAACTCCTGGAGGAATTACCATTCCTGATTTCAAGCTGTACTACAGAGCAAGTGCAATAAAAATTGCATGGTATTGGCACAAAAACTGACAATGGAATAGAATCAAAACTCAGAAATAAACCCACACTCCTATGGATACTTGATTTTTGACAAAGAAGCCAAAACCATACAGTGGGGTGAGAGGGGGAAGCATCTTCCACAAATGGTGCTAGACTAACTGGATGTCTACATGTAGAAGAATGCAAATAGATCCATAATTATCACCCTGCACAAAACTGAAGTCCAACTGGATCAAGGACCTCAACATGAAACAGGACACACTAAGTCTAATAGAAGAACAAGTGGGAACTGCCACATTGTCACAGGAGACAACTTTCTGAACAGAATACCAGTATCTCAGTCACTAAGATAAAAAATTAGTAAATAGGACCTTATGAAACTGAAAAGTTTCTGTAAGACAAAGGACACTGTTAATAGATCAAAATGGCAGCCTACAGAATGGGAAAAGATCTTCACTAACCCTACATCTGAGAAAGGACTAATATCCAAAATATATAAAGAACTCAGAAATTAGTTCACCAACAAATAAAATAACCCAATTAAAAATGGGGTACAGAACTAAACTGAGGAACCTCTAATAGCTGAGAAATATTTAATGTTCACTGTCCTTAGCCATCAGGGAAAATCAAATCAAAACACCAATCAGAATGGCTAAGATTAAAAACCCAAGTGACATGTGCCAGCAAGGATGTGAGCAAGGGGAACACTTCTTCATTGCTGGTGAGAGTGCAAACTGTACTGCCACTTTGAAATCAATATGGCAGTTTCTCAGAAAAATTGGGAACAATTCTACCTCAAGATCCAGCTACACTGCTTCTGGGCATAAACCCAGATGTTCCACCATACTGCAAGGACACTTGCTCAACTATGCTTAGCTTTATTCATAATAGCAGCAACTAGAAACAACTCAGCTATCTGTCAAGGGAAGAATGAATAAAGAAAATGTGGTTCATTTTCACAATGAAATACTATTCAGCTATTTTTTAAAAAGGACATCATGAAATTTTCAAGCAAATGAACGAAACTAGAAAATATCCTCATGTATGAGGTAACCAAGGCCAGGAAGTCACACATGATAAGTACTCACTTATAAATAAATATGAATTAGTCGCGAAGTACAGGATAAACCATGCAACAATCCACAGACCCAAAAAAGCTAAGTGACAAGAAGAGTCCAAGGGAGGATGCTTAAATTTCACTCCGAAGGGGAAATAAAATAGACATAGGAGGTGAACGGATAGAGGGAACTGGTTGGAGAGTAAGGTGAAAAGGAGGATGTGGATGGGGACCAGGTCTTGGGGAATGGAGGGCAGGAGATGGATGGGAGAGAGAAGGGAAATTGATGAAGACCTGGGATGGGGAGGCTCCTGGAGTTTATGGGGGTGACCCTAGCTGAGACTCCTAATGGCTGGGGATGTGAAGACTGAAGTGGCTACCTCCTGTAGCCTGGTGGGACTTCCAGTGGAGGGAGGGGGACACCAACCCACCCACAAAACCTTCAACCTAAAATTTGTCTAATCTACAAGAGATACAGGGACAAAGATGTAGCAGAGCCTGAGGGAATGGCTAACCAACTTGAGACCCATTCCATGAGAGAGGGCCAACCTCTGACGTTATTAATGATATTCTTCTATGCTTGCAGACAGAAGCCTAGCGTAATTGTCTTCTGAGAGACTTCACCCTGCAACTGATGGATACAGATGTAGAGACACACAGCCAGACATCAGGCAGAGCTCGGGGACACACAGCCAGACATCAGGCAGAGCTCAGGGACGCACAGCCAGATGTCAGGCAGAGCTCAGGGAGTCTTATGGAAGAGTGGGATGAGGATGGAGGGAGCTGGAGGGGTCAAGGACACCACAAGAAGACATACAGAGTCAACTAACCTGGGACCATGGAGGCTCACAGAGACCAAACCAGCAACCAAAGATGATGCAGGCCTGAATATAGGAGCCCTGCTACATTTAGCAGGGCTAAATTACCCTGCTACATGTAACAGATGTGTGACGTGGTCTTCATGTGGGTACCCTAATAATTGGAGGGGGCTACCTCTGACTCTGTTGCCTGCCTTTGGATCCCCTTCCGCTATTTGGACTGCCTCGTCAGGCCTCAGGAAGAGAGGCTGTGCTTAGTCCTGTTGAGACTTGATGTACCAGGATGGGTTGGTACCCATGGAGGAGTTCCCCTTCTTTGAGGAAAAAGGAAAGGTGTAATGGGGGGGGGAGGGATTTGTGAAGATGAGAGTCAGAAGAGAGGAGGGAGGGGGATGAAATCAGGATGTAAAGTTAATAAATAAATTAATGAAGAAAAAAGAAATACTAACATTTTTTCATACCAAATATTTCCCTATAAAAGTAGGGTTTCTTTGGTTTTGGGATACAGCTTAGTGGCAGTGATGGCCTAGCATGTCCAAAGCTCTGGATTTGAATCCTGCTGGGCAAACAAAGAATATGAAGAATATGGTGGGCTGGAGCCCTGAGCAGACTTTGGGTGCAAACTCTGTAGCCAGTCCCACAAACACCCAGAGGAAGCTCCACTCCCAGGTGCTCTAACACGCCCAGGACCCCAAGGGCTTGGCCACACTGGGATCTTAGGATCCCAGAGGCAGCTTTATGCCCAGGAGCTCTGACACACCCAGGATCTCAGGATCACAGTATCCCAGAATCCCAGAGACAGCATGACTCTGAGCAGTTCTGACACAACCAGGATCACAGGAAGGACAGGCTCCAGTCAGATTTAGCCAGGGCAGATACCACTAATGATAACCAGATGGCTGGACACAAGTGTAAGAACATAAGCAACAGAAACCAAGGTTATTTGGCATCATCAGAACCCAATTCTCCCACCATAGCAAGTCCTGGATACACCATCACACCAGAAAAGCAAGATTCAGCTCTAAAATCACTTCTCATGATGATGATAGAGGACATTAAAGAAGGACATAAATAACTCGCTTAAAGAAATACAAAAGAAGACAGGTAAACAGGTAGAAGCCCTTAAAGAGGAAACACAAAAATCCCTTAAAGAATTACAAGAAAACACAATCAAATAGGTGACAGAAATGAACAAAACCATCCAATATCTAAAAATGGAAATAGAAACAATTAAGAAATCAAAAAGGAAGACAGCCCTGGAGTTGGAAACCCTAGGAAAAAGATCAGGAGTCATCACCAAAAGAAAACAAGAGATAGAAGAGAGAATTTCAGGTGCAGAAGAGACCATAGAAAACATTGACACAACAGTCAAAGAAAATGCAAAAGACAAAAAGCTCCTAACACAAAACATCCAGGAAATCCAGGACACAAGGAGAAGACCAAACCTAAGGATAATAGGTATAGAAGAGAGTGAAGATTCCCAATGTAATGGGCCAGCAAATATCTTCAACAAAATTATAGAAGAAAACTTCCCTAACCTAAAGAAAGAGATGCCCATGAACATACAAGAAGCCACAGAACTCCATGTAGACTGGACCAGAAAAGAAATTCCTCCCGTCACATAATAGTCAAAACACCAAATGCACAAATCAAAGAAAGAATATTAAAAGCAATGAGGGCAAAAGATCAAGTAACATATAAAGGCAGGCCTATCAGAATTACACCAGACTTCTCACCAGAGACTATGAAAGCTAGAAGATCCTGGGTAGATGTTTTACAGACTCTAAGAGAATACAAATGCCAGCCCAGGCTACAATACCCAGCAAAACTCTCAATAACCATAGATGGAGAGGCCAAGGTATTCCAAGATAAAAACAAATTTACACAATATCTTTCCACAAATCCAGCCCTACAAAGGATAATAGATGGAAAACACCAACACAAGGAGGGGAACTACACCCTAGAAAAAGCAAGAAAGTAATCTTTCAACAAACCTAAAAGAAGACAGCCACACAAACATAATTTTACCTCTAACAACAAAAATACCAGAAAGTAACAATCACTTTTCCTTAATATCTCTTAACATCAATGTACTCAACTCCCCAATAAAAAGACATAGACTAACAGATTGGATATGTAAACAGGACCCAGCATTTTGCTGAGTACAGGAAACATACCTCAGTGACAAAGCCAGACACTACCTCAGATTAAAAGGTTGGCAAACAATTTTCCAAGCAAATGGTCCCAAGAAACAAGCAGGAGTAGCCATTCTAAAGTCGAACAAAATCGACTCAATAGAAACATGTATAAAGTCGGGGTCATAGACAGATGCACTTAGCACTTAAACGAGCAGAACACACAGAAACCCACATGTATCCAGGACTAACGGGCTGCTCTGAGTCTTTTGTTGTTCCATATCAACTGGAGGATTTTCTTCTATTTATGTGAAGGATGAGATGAGGATGTTGATTGTGATTTCCCTGAATCCCTGCTTTCATAGGAAGGCCTCTTTCCACACTGTCACTTCCACAAGCTTGGGAGCTCTTCAAATCCTAGGATGTTTCTTAATCTCTGTCTTCACACATTTAAAGTTTTCACGTAGAGTTTTTTTTTTTTACCTCTTTTGTTATGTGTATTCTATATATTTTATTTTATTTGAGAAACTGGAAAGAGAAGCGTGTCCACGATCTCTTTCTCACCATGCTTGTTACTCATATGTATTGAGACTTGTAAATTTTGTAAGTCAATTATGTGTCATAACACCTTGCTGAAATTATTGATAATTTCTACAATTTTTAGTTAAATTTTGGCAATGATGGGTATAAGATAATATAATCTTCAATTGAAAATAATTTGACTTAATATTTTCCCACTTGTATCCCTTCTCTTGCAATAAGTTGCTACAGCTAAGGCTTCAATCACATTATGGCTGAGCAGCATGGATAGTGGGCAGTCCTCTCCCATTCCTGATTTTAATGGGGCTTACTAATGGTTTTATTCATTTAGGATGATCTTGGCCATGTCATCCTAAATGACATATGTCATACATAATCTCTAGTAGGTTGGAATACGTTTCCTACGGGCCTACTTTCCTTTCTTTTTTTTTTTTTTGCTTCCATTGAGATGATCATATGATTCTTGTATTTTTTTCTCCATGTATTTGGTTTATTACATTTATTTCTTATATATGTTTAAAAAATAAAAAATAAAACAATGAGAGAGAAAAAAAGCAGAATGTGGTGCATTCTGCCTCTCTGCCTCTCTGCCTCTCTGCCTCTCTGCCTCTCTGCCTCTCTGCCTCTCTGC
>JADRCD010217114.1:0-25448 GCA_019843815.1 Montemys delectorum
ATTCATGTATTTTTTTAAACTTTTTTTTTCTTCTAAAATATCCAAGATGGTCCATCAAGAATAAAACACATGACTTTGATGAATGACTTTTAAGATCGCAGCATTCAGGAAGCTAAGGCAGGAGGATTGCAAAGCTCACTGCAGAGTGAGATACTATCTCAGAAAACAAGAGAGGGAGGGGAGGGAAAAGGGACAGGAAAAGAATTTAAAATGTACATATACACAAGTGAAATTTTACAGCTGTGTTCATTAGTCAAATCATATTAACTATTTTTAATAAAAATAATATTTTTTCAAACCTAGCATCCATTGTCCCTGCTGCAGACAGAAAGCAATGGAAATGGTGCTTCATACCCTTGAAGCTTAGATGTGTGTGTGTGTGTGTGTGTGTGTACATGTAAAATGCTACATACAATATATTTAAAATATCATTCCTATAGAGTAATGTACGTATGTGTGTATAAAATTCTATACTTGTACAGAAGTCATTTTAATCTTACAAAGAGAAATAGCATCTACACATAAAACATGACATACACAGAAGTTATTCTAATCCTTCTAGAGAGGGGGGCGTATACCTACATATGGAAAGGGAAAAGCATGCATTATTCATAGTGCAGCATGTTCCTCGGCTGCCATGTGCAATCACGAATGTTACTAATCTGGAAAACTCTCCAAAGTCAAGAATTCCAACACTAAAAGAAGCCAAAAAAAAAAAAAGTGGGGGAGGCTCTCCACTCAACGGAGAAATCACACTTCCCATGCCAAAACATTGAATTCTTACTCCAAAGGGTGGGGCTTCCTGTCAAAGTTCTTCCATTCTGCAGGCCCCCTCCCACTTCCACCCTCACCCCACCCCGTCAGCAGACAGGTCCTCCTCGGTCTTAGCACAGCAAAAGACACCATCCTGGGGTTGGGATAAGGTCAACTTTGGTTTCAAGGGCAGGAACTAAGAGGGGAGAGCCATTCTCCAGGAATGAAAGTGGTATTATTTAGGGTGTATGACCAATAAGGGTTCATGGTGGACAGCCTGGGTGCACTAAGGGCCCAGTGTTATCCAGCACAGGATACCTGGCTTATGGAAGAGATAGGAAGGAGGCCCACAGGGCAAGTGCTCTAGGAAAAGCTGAGAGGACCAGGGGCTTCCAGTCTGAGGATGCTGGGTTGGGGGAGTCACGGATCTGTCCCTCCACTAAGTGAGGAAACCTCATGTACCCTTGATGTGTGAACAGCAACAACACAGGGTGAGCCATCGAGGTTGCTCTGAGGAAGCACAAAGGGCAAGCCAGCTCCTGAGCCAGGTGCCTAGCAGATTTCTGCACATCCTCAGGGTAAAAGCCAAACACAGCTATTTTAATTGACCACACCCTCCCCTTCAGCACAGAACTGAAACCCTGAGCCAAGTAAACTCACACCATTTTTTCTAAGAAGATGTCTCTAGGACATCATTTCTTCTATAAAACACATGGGCTAAAAGTTGTCTCTTACCATTCTTAACTTAAAGCAGCAATAAATACAGAACTAACATTTCAGGATAAATAGCCAATGAGCCTAAGAATAATTTATTCTTATTCCCCATTAACTGTGCTAAGCACCTTTCTATTTAATGGAAGACTTTATAAATCATCATAAAGGAGAAATATTTCTGGAACCAACCTTCAGAAAAGATGCTACATGTCACCATACTGTAGATTTCTAGTCACTCCTCAGAACCCTCCGGGCATCGGATTCAGGACTGACTTATTTTCACTGCCGTCTAATTAAATTTAGAATCACTTAGTAGACAGTAGCACACAGCTCCGGATGTGTCTGTGGGTGTGTTTCCAGAGAGGGGACAATTCACTCTGGATACAGGTAGTATCTCACTGCAGGCTGAGGTCCTGAATGGAATAAAAGGAAATATAAGGAGAAAAGTCAGACATCCCAGTCCCTTCTTCTGGGTGTTCTACCTACTGCCCAGCCAGAAAATGGACAGCTCTCTTCCACCACAGTCTGCTGTTGAAGTGTCCTGCACAAACACACAGGAGCAAAGGATCACGGATGGAGCCCTCTGAACTGTGAGGCAAAACAGATCTCTCCTCCCTTCAGCTCTGTCAGGCATTCCAATCATAACAATGAGATAAAACAATTCCCCAAAAATACCAAAATCTGGGGTACCCCTTCAGTCTTCAAGGTATTTCCCCTCCCCCAACAACTTTGCAAGAGGAAAATTGATGTTGATATGGGCGACTTCTAGCCAGGCAGTGGTGGCTCACGCCTTTGATCCCAGCACTTGGGAAGCAGAGGCAGGCGGATTTCAGAGTTGGAGGCCAGCCTGGTCTACAGGGTGAGTCCAGGACAGCCAGGGCGATACAGAGAAACCTTGTCTCAAAAAAAAAAAAAAAAAAAAAAAAAAGAATGTCATCCAGACTGCTGGTTTCTGAAGGAAAAGCAGTGAATTCTCCCCTTGGATTAAATATACTGCCACTGTCTTTTGTCATAAATTATTTGTTCTGAGAGTAAGTTGAAAAAAAGAACTGTGTGCTACAGTATTTAGAAGCAACTTGAACTCAAGATACAGAGAGGGGGGATAGAGGAAGGAGAGAGAGAGACAGGTGGAGAGAGACAGAGACAGAGAGGTGGGGAGAGAGAGAGAGAGAGAGAGAGAGAGAGAGAGAGAGAGAGAGAGAGAGAGAGAGACTTTTAACACACTGTAGTTTTACTCCAGATCGCCAAGGTGCATTTATGAAAATCATCCATGTGTGACAATTCTCAGCCATATCAGAGAAGAGTCTGTGGTATAAGAGTTTCTCTCCCCAGCTTGCCTCTGCCTGCCATATCTGGGAGTGGGCGAACTTTAGAAGCGTGTATGTGTATTGGGAGCGGGGGGTGAAGTGTCTGAAAACGTCAAACCAGAACTGTGCATCAGAAGCTACCCATCTTGTTTATTGGAACAGGGTCCTTCACTTTCCTGAAGGTAGGCTAAGGTGCTGGCTAATAAGTCTCAAGGACCTGGTAGTCTCTACCTCTCCAGACATAGGATAATAAACATATACTTTATGCTATGTAGATTCTGGGGAATCAATCAAACTTTGATCACTATGCTCAGAATTACAGTATCTCCAGGGACTTGATTAAATGCTATGACACAAATAAAAAGAGCTCTTGACTATGAGTTGTTCGTGGACCAGAGAGGAATCAAATAAATCACTATCGGGGAGGGGGTTAGCTGTTGTGACCAGCACGGAGCGAGCAGAAGCACAGCAAAACTCTCTTCCCTTTATGCTGGGCACAGCAGGAGACACTGGATGAGAACCAAGAAGAAGACCATTTCTTCTGACTCCAAGGAAATTATCCAGTTTTTATAGGCACTCAGCCTCCTAATGGTTTTCCTTTTATCAGCTTGTTTCACCCAGAAAGTAGTTGTGGTTACTGAACTTCTGTCATTGTGAAGACACTGAAGGGCTGCAGAAGTCTGGCACTGAATGAGGCGTAGACAGGACAGAAAGACAGATAAAGCAGGTTCCCAGCTTTTACTATAGAATGCATTGAGGAATGGGGACCTAAGAGCACATAGTCCAAAATCGAACCAAACCAACCAGTACTTGGCCTCTAGGGGAGGACTCTGTGTAGAGTCCCTGCTGTAGCACAGAGTATGCCAATGGTATATGGACTTTGGATGACTAGGAAGAAGTAAGCCATCCAAGGAAGGTCCTAGAAACATGAATAAAGATTAATTGTCAAAGGGAGGCCAAGGGCTATGGAGTCCCTCTCTCTCTCTCTTTCTTTCTCTCTCTCTCTCTTTCCCCCTTTCCCTCTCTCCCCCCCCCCTCCATTCTCTGTCCTCTCTCCTGACCAGGGCTTGAGGGCGAGGGGCCTAGTTTCAGAAGATGCCAACAAGAACTGGCAGCACCTGAATATATTTAGAAACATAACCCTTCCAGCTGAGTCTAAGAAAGACATAGAAAGACATATAAGAAGTTGAAAAGTAGCAGTGTCTTTATTCTACAGTGATATATACATTCAAGATTTTGTGGTAGGAAACAGCACTCCATTACAATCAATGCATCCTTCTACAGGGATCATCTTTAAGGAGCCTACATGCAGCAGAAAACACAAGTATATCCATGAGACGCCCAGGCCTCAGTCCAGCTACACTTTGTAAGGATATTCAAGAAGTCAGGATGACTCTACCTGTTCATAATTTCCGTATTTTCCACAGCCTGGCCACATGAGGTTGCATCAACCTCTGCCTAGTTCTTCGGATGAGCCACCATCATTAATAGACACACATTATAGGTTATCACTGAAATGTAATGTCCCTGGCCTGTTGGTAACCTCATAATAAGAGAGTCTTTAAAAGGAAAATGGGCAGTAAAAATAACAATTTTTAAAAATCGGTAATCCAGTTCAGCTGGTGACTGCCGAAGCTTGAAGGGCTCTGGGCACCTTTGTTTAAATACCTCAAAACAAAATTATAATAAACGGGAGCACTGAGAGTCGATCTGAAACCTGCCCTGCTAAAATCATAATGAAAAGGGCAGGCTGGTGCTGTGAGCGCCCTGCTATTAATTACTTGCCTTTAAACACCAGAGAAGTGTGTTTAAATCAGACACCTGGAGAGGCTGTTTGCTAATTGCATGTGTTGTAATGGCTGTGGACACATGGAAGAACAGAGTCATTTCAGCTGAACAACTTTCCCCGTCCACAGAAACCTAAAGTATTGATTACAGGTGCCCCGCACATCTACACTTGTCAATATGAGGAAACACCCTAAAAGGATGTTTCCTTTGTAAGCACTGTCATGAGGCCAGACAACATCCCAAGGTTTATCGTTTTGTGTGTGTGTGTGTGTGTGTGTGTGTGTGTGTGTGTGTGTGTGTGTGCACAACTAGGAAAGCACACAATCCCATCGTGCCTTTGTCAGCTTACACTCTCATTTGAAATTAGAGCTTTCTACAAGAAATCAGGGTTGTAGCAACCAGATGTACAGACTGAGGTCCTTGTGAGTACTTCTCAGGCCTAAGAACCTGAGATGCAGACACAGCTATCTGGCAGCTGTCCCTCCTCCCCACGCAGCCTTCCAGCTTGCATTGTTTAGATCTCAGCACCAGGGCAGCAAATAGTTAACGAAAGAGACAAAACCCACTGTGACCAGCAGGTCTCTGCGCAATCATCAGTAGAACTAGCTATTATAGCCAATTTAATAGCTTGAAAATGAACTCATTAGTGGTCTTTTATCAGTGGAAAAAAGTCTATTAAATCCGGATGTGTGAAGCGGCAGCCCAGCAGCTCATTTCCATCCCACTTGTGACCTGAACAAATCTGAGAAATGCTTTTCCAGGAGTGAGGGTCACACTCCACACAAGGAGAGCAGAGGACCGCCTCCTCCACCCCCCAGCCCATATCTTTCCTGGAGGTCTCCTGCATTAATTTACAGTTTGCTAGAGGGTGGAGCATGCATCTCTCTAGCTTTCCATATTATCCATGCACACCCCAGCAATGAACAGGGGCTGCGAGAAGCTGTGATCTGAAAGACAGAATTAATAGGTAACAGAATCATCAGGCTCTACCCACAACTGCTGAGCAGGGCGGTCAAGACAAAGCAGCTGGAACTATGACAGAAAACAGAGGTTTCTGTATTTCTTTCTGTCCCCCCATCACTCCTTCCTATCCTCCCTCCTGCTTTCTGCTGTTGGTCACTGAAGATGCAGTAAGTGGTTACATTCACACACATTACATATTTCCTACTAAAGGTAACAATTTAAATTCTCTTGCACAATGGCTTAGCTCAAGCACAGGCAAACTGACTCTTCATTAGCTGTGAGACTGAGATGCCCAGTTAACATAAATCTATGAAATAAACTGTGTGGCAAATACAAAAGGGTCCCTCAACATGCCTCCTCCTCCTGTAATATTTGTGAAGTTTCCAGGCTCTGCTCCAGACACCAGTCCTTGCTTCTATATAATTTCAGACCATTTTTTTTATTTGCATGGTCTCTCATGAATAAAATTGTAAATAATTTGAAGGCAGAGACTGTATTTTATCGCTTTTTTAGAATCTTCTCAAAACCTAGATTTGTTTCCAAGGGACACGTGTGAGCTTAATCCCTAGTTGTTACAGGATTAGCACCTCAGGAGCTAATTGGATTATATTTCATTGTTATGGCATGCTGCTGCATTGGGAACAATCACTAGACAGAGCTCTTTGGAATGATCTGGCCAGGTGGCAGTGCTAAGCACAGCCATTGCTTGCCTATTAGAAGCCAGTTTTCTACTTATATTCCTACAACCCCTGGAGATACATACCATTAGCCACATACACAGGTCAGTGAATGGAGATCAGAGCAGCCAGAATGTTTCCCAGGGCTAGAAAGTCAAAAGCCTCGTGATTTCTAGTATATGAGATTGCATAGCATCCCCAGGATAAATTCAAAAATACTACTAGTCAGATCCTGTGTTTCTGAGCTCCTTTCACTGCTTTGCATTAGATAAGAATCAAGCATACTCTCAATTTTCTTGAGAGTGACGGCAGCAGACACAGAGAACTTGTTCAATAAGGAGAATCATTGAGACCTGAATCTGAACTGGCATTTGTATTGGATGCTACAACCCTAGTCATACCTTTACTCCAAACCAACGCAGTACTGTTGTCTGTGGCTGAGATGTGTATCTCAGCCACAAGCACTGTGGATATAGAAAGGGACGTCAAGGCCAAAGTTAGTCCCAGGTGTACTTGCCAGTGTGTCTCTAATTTCTGTAACACCGGGATAGCAAGGCTTCTGTAATCTCTCTCTCCACCTCCATATCCAGCATTGCTAACATGTAGCCTCTGATAAAAGGATCCCTGTTGCTGCTGTCAACAAAGTACAAAGTCTTAACTGGGCTCTGTTTCCATCCACTGAGCTTGAAAGTTTGGTGTTTATTACAATGTTAGAGATCTACTTTCTAAAATGAATTATTCTCTGAATTGTGTATTACATAAAGTAAAACACACTACTAAATTGAGATGTTTTGATTTTGTGTGGACAGCCTTCGCCTTTCTATACAAGAAATCTTCATGGAATCAAGTGCAGAATTCTTCATTCTTTGACATAGTCACCAGTCTTTGTGCCCCATGTTTTGTTACAGATATACAAAGAAAGGTCTAAAATAATAAAAATCATGTTCTCCTTCACTGAGATCAGTTTAGCCTCAGGTTTAACTTGTGGAATAAGTACCTGTTGCTGACTAATCAGCCTGTTTCACAGGCTCCTTTCCCTTAAAGGAGGCAAAGACTGGCCTCTTAAACCTTCCAGTCCAGCTCCACAAGTGCACAGCCCACACTCCCTGCCTGCTCTGTGATCCTAGTATTGTAAGAAAAAAATTCATTCAAGAAAGTACTATCACTTCCCTTAATACTTCAGTACTAGAAAGTGAATCCAGGGAGACAGGCAGACAGACAGACGCACGCGCGTGCGCACACACACACACAAAGTGTTCAGCTTCAGAGCTACAGCATCTATCCATTCTCTGATTTAAAAATAAATAGATAAATAAGTAAATAAACAAACAAACATGGTTTGCCCTGTGTTCCTGACTAGCATGGAGATCCCTGTGTACTAGTGCTTACTAGGGTTGAACTCACAGAAATCTGCCCACCTCTGTCTTCAGAGTGCTGGGGTTGAAGCTACGTGCTACCATGGACCTGGCCTCTCTGTTACTTTTGTTGCCTCTTGATAATCTTCCAATTAAACAAAAATTCCCCATGGCCTCTCCCTGCTTTGCATTTATGCCCCAGAACTCTTGTTAAACAAAACAAAACAAAACCAACACAACAACAAATAAAAAGACAAGGCACAGTTGTACACACATCATCTCAGTGCTGGGAAGGAGCCCAGCCCAGGCAGCCTACCTACTTAGTGATTCATAGGTGGTAACTTCCTATTTCAAAGTAGGGGCGGAGCGCAGGACATATTGAGAGCCAGTGGAATGACTCGGACCTCCATACCTAAGCATGTGCATGGACGCACACACACACACACACACACACACACACACACACACACACACACACAATCATAGATATTTGCAGTAAAATTACTTATTACAAACTGTAAATAACTTTCTGTTATCCAAAGGAATTACTCTCCCTAGGCCTGGCCATGCAATGAGATGAGAGGTGAATACCCTGGATTTTCTGCTGAACCCAGAATCCAGCTTCCTTAGAGGACTCCACTTTGTTCAAATCAGAATTGAGAATCTATTCAGAAGAAATGGCAATCAAGTAGCATTCTGGACTCCTTCACTCTCTGGGCATTAGTACTAATATAAGGGACAATGACATAATTAAAGTCGGAGTTGCATGTAATCAAAGGAAAAAACTGATTAAATTAGCGACCAACAAATGTTTTCAGGTCTGCTATAAATTACAGACTGATAGAATGAGGAGGCCCTTGGTGACCCCAGAGGCCACGCAGACAGAGCTACATTTGCAGGCAATAAAGGAATATACAAAGGGAGACATGGTAGGAAGGGCTGATGTCCCCCCTGGTAGTCTGTTTGCAAACAGCCTGGTTTTATATAGATGAGATTTCCATCATTGCTAAGTTATTTTCCCAACAGGAAAATGTAATATACTCTTTATTAGCATAACTCCATTATATAAATGGGTTTGTTCTGCTGTTGAAAGAATAATTGCTTGGGAAATGTGCCCTGTGAACTCTCTGGTCATAATAGCTTACCCTTTTTTCTTATCTCGGTCTTCTAAGGTTTACCTGTGAGGTTGAGGACAGAAAAATGCACAGCTTTAAAAAAAAAATCGTCTCCATTTGTATAGGCCAAAGGACAAGCCAGGAAGATGCATGGTATCATTCAGATCGTCACGAACAGACACACTCCTCTAACTCACTGCTACAATTAGACAAATGCCTCATCAGCCTACAATCCATGCAACTCTTCCCAGTCTTATAGTTGATGTGTGAAGGGTGGATCTCATTCCCACCCATGAAGGAGGAGTAAACTTAGACAAGACAATATCAACTACAGATGGTAATCTTTGACCATTTATCTCCTTGTATTATACTGAGGGCCAGTGACAGGGCTCCGTGCATAAAAGAGCATGCCACCATGCGTGCAAACCTGCATTTGATCCCTGGAAACCACATGGCAGAAAGGAAGAACTGATTCCTCAAACTTGTCCTTTGGCCTCCATGTACAGAAAGTGGAGATACCAGAGCCAGAGAAGTTGCCGTCAGGTAGAAATCTTCAAGTTCATTTTTTCCTTCTTTTTTTTTAATTAGATGTTTTCTTTATTTACATTTCAAATTTTATCCCCCTCCAAAACCTCCCTCTCTCATCCCCCTTCTCCCTGCTCACTAACCCACCTGCTCCCACTTCCCTGTCCTGGCATTCCCCTACACTGGGGCATCAAGCCTTCATGAGACCAAGGGATTCTCCTCTCATTGATGTCCCACAAGGCCATCTTCTGCTACATATGCAGTTGGAGCCATGGGTCCCTCTTTGGTTGGTGTATAGACCCTGGGAGCTCTGGGGGGGTACTAGTTGGTTCGTATTGTTGTTCCTACTATGGGGCTGCAAACCCCTTCAGCTCCTTGGGTTCTTTCTCTAGCTCCTCCATTGGGGACCCTGCACTCAGTCCAATGGATAGCTGTAAGCATTCGCTTCTGTATTAGTCAGGCACTGGCAGAGCCTCTCAGGAGTCAGCTATATCAGGCTCTGGTCAGTAAGCACTTGTTGGCATCCACAATAGTGTCTGGGTGTGGTAACTGTATAGGGAATGGATCCCTGGGGGGACAGTCACTGGATGGCCTTTCCTTCAGTTTTTGCCCCAAATTTTGTCCATTTTATGAGGATCTAAATTTGTGTTGTGAGAACTGAAGTTCACAGCATAGCTGACTGAAGGTAACCAAAGCAAATAACTTTGCTAGAAGTACAGAAAGATTTCCCAGAGTGAACTGCTAACTGTCTAGAAGTCAAATAACTGCATCCATGTCAGAAGTACCAGCATTTCCTCCTGAATTAAACCATATGGCTTATCCTTTACAGCCTTTCTCACTCCGAGGCTCAAGGTGGTCAATCAAATCTAAGGTTGTTCATGGGATTGGGGTACCATATTGACATTTTACATTACAGGACATCACTGGTGGAAATTTCCATCTGATAACTGAAGGAGCAATTTAATGCAAACATTTACAGTATAAGCCAAATAGTATTTCAGCTATATCTTATTTCATTCACCATCATCTCCATTTTCTTTATTAAGGAAGTCTTGGTACTGTGTGTCTTATGGGTCCACCAGAGTCTGAGACAGCAGGAAGGTAACATAACCCTTTAATATCAACATATACGACTTGTAAAATAGTTGTTGTAAGGAAGATACAAGATAGTACATAAAGGTACATTGTATTTACAGACTTTGGAAGATTAGGAATGTTGTTGACAACTTATAAGGCACATTTACAAAGAGTTACAGTACCATTTGCATGACTCTATCATGGTGAAAATAATAATATTTATCTGAAAAGTCCAGAATAAATATGGGTTATGGGCTCATTATTTTACAGTGAATGATCAGTTTTAGTTTGTTTTTTCTTAACTCAGGGTGAGGTTTTGGCTTACATAACTTAGAAATTGCAGAAAAAATTATTGTAGTATTAAAACACTATCCTATTATGATATTTATGACACATACACATATATAGACATATATGTCTATATATATGTCTATATATCCCATAATATTTTTAATTCCATCACAAATAATAAAAGTCTAACCCTTACCATGCATGAAACACACTGCACAGCCCTTGGCACCTCATGGGTTCAAGTATGCACAAGTTTCCCTTAAAAGCCAGAAAATTATTCAAATCAAAGTAATTTCAGATGCAATGAGTAACATATTGGGGAGTTGGTTCTTACAAACAAAACCTTTCAGCTATGCAATCCCAGAAATATCTACAGCATTTCCAGACAGGGCAGGCTGTGCTCAGAGCAGAATTCTAAAGTCCTTGGAGCTGGCCATCTGCAGGGGGCACCTGCTTCAAACAAGCTGTGCTTTTAACTTTGACTGATGGGGCACTAGGGGTCTGGCCTACCTGCTCAGGAAAAACAATGGCCATTTTTTCACTAACACTGCCCTGCTTGTCTTCCCAAGTGAGATGCCATACTAATTTGTCTGCACATTGATCTTCCTCACCCTAGGCTCCACCCTGAGCTCTTCCCTTTATTTGTGGAGACAGCTACAACCAAGGTGCATTCTAGGAGAGAGAGAGCCAAGGTAGCCTCATAGCATGCTGTGCATTATGATGGAGTCAGGTTTCTTTGGTGACAAGAGGAGCCAAGCACCTCCTCATTTATCATTGAGAAGTGAATCGACATCCTGGGAGATGAGGGAGGAGGAGAGGAAGAAGAATGGCCACCTCTTCTCCTTCATCCTTCAAGGAGTCTGTCTCTCTGGGATGCTGTAAGGAATAGCTAATTTGAGGAAGGAAGACCAACCGTGTGGGGGATGAAAAGTTCAGGGGAAACAATATTGAAAGCAGAGTGGTCCTGGTTCTTATGTGTTCTTTGCAATGTAAACAAACCTTGGAGAATGACTTACACATCCTGAGGCTGTGACAGCCTGGAGTGCATTCAGCAGGTGCCAATGAGATAAATAAATCTCTGTGTCTCTGGAAGCATGTGGCTTTCTTGTCAGTGTGACAGAATAACTTGAAGGGAGAAGGACTTCTTTTATCACATTTCTGGGGGTTTTCTGCCTGTCACCGAAGAGGGTGTTCTGGTGAAGCAGGACAGCTCACAGGTCATGGCAACTGTGACACAGGGAGAATCGACATTACAGAGGCCTTCTCTTTTTTCCCTTTCATTCTGATCATCCCATTCGAGGATGGGTCTCTTATCCTTAGTCAATTCTCTTGTGAAACACCTTCATAGACACATTCACAAATGACCCAGTCATGTTGATGATCAAGAAGAACCATTCCAGAAAGGGTTAATCCTTTCTGGCTGGGAGACAGAATGGTAGGAACAATCATAGACTGTGCTCTTCCCCCCCTCTAAACCTCAGTGGAAGGATATGGGAGGTTTTCAATTGTCTTCCTAATGCTTTTGTTGCATTTGCAAAGGGACTCCTGTTCTTCAGGTTGGGGATTAGACCCAACAGACCCTGATTCAAGTTAACTCTTTGACTGTAGCATCTGTGACAACCAACCTCAGGGATGGTAGTTATAATAGTCTGGACTCTATGAAGATTGTCTGCTTTCTTCTAGTTCACAGGCTTCTAAGAAGGGAATGGAAGTTCCTTGGTCATGGTTTTTTTGTTTTGGCTTTTTCCTGCTTATCATTGGCTTTTAAAAGAATAATTATGTAACTTGTGGCCTATAGGAATTACTTTCCTAAGTTTCATAGAAATGTCTATGAAAAAGTAACTAGAAATATCCTAAAACAGTCAACTACTGTCTCTTCTTTTCAAGGTAGATATACATTCTTTATAATTACACCTTCTTTTCCAATGCCTCTCGGATGCCGATGAGCTTTGAAACTCTCGAAAGTTGCTAATAAACCCAGCACGTATCTATAATCTGTGCAAAAGCAGGAGCCTTGAGTTCTTTCCCAAGAGACAATGGCTGAAACCTGTGCTTAGGCAAACATTGGATGTTACATCACATTGTTAGAGATAAACTGTAAGACACAGATGAAACACTTCATTCAGAAAATTGCAATCACTATACAGAGACGGACACGCCAACAAGAAAGTGAGAAAAATAGTTAGCTTAGAATCAGATGGCACAGATGACCTTGGACTTTATCCAATGATCACATGCTAACACCCACCTGGTACCACCTGGCATATATCACAGCATTCTCCCCTTGGTCCCTGATGCCTGACCTCAGGCAAGCAACCATTAGCACGTACAATGAAAGCAGTGGGGAGTTTGTTCTGAAGTTCAGAGCCTCACTCCATGCTTCCCTGTGAAATTAAAAAACAAGTTAGTAGTCTCCAAGAGAGCAGAAACCAGCCAAAAGATACTGGCAGGGTGCGGATAATGGGAACCTGTCTGGTTTCGCATCTGAATAATGCAGGTTCTTCACACTCAGAGATTATTTCCCCCAATGAATTGTATCTGGCATCAACGCTCTGTGTCTGAGTAAGGCCCTGCCACTGCTGCTCACATTAAAACATTATTGCTGCTGTTATTGTTATTATCATCTCTGCTACCAGCTAATCTGTTCTGAGAACCACATGCTAAATGCTTCATATTTATCATCTGATGCAGTCATTGCAAACACCTGCGAAAGAGGGTGTCATTAGTATCATTGCTTTATGGATCAGAGCCCTGAGGCTCGGAGAATCATGAATGTGTCCAAAGATGCAGAGCTGCAAATTAACAGTACTAGATGGATGGACATGAAGCTGGAAATAAACATTGACTAGTTCAAGACACGGGCAGCATCTGTTACCTGCAGTGCAGTGTGGTTATTTAAGTGACTCTTAATCTCCATTATATATTAAATGCTAACAATAATATTGGATCATAGAAGTGAGGGACAGCAGTCTGTTGATTGTGAGACATTGCCTATATGGTTTCTATAAGCGTTGCTATGAGGGACCAACTAACCCAAGGTCAGTGACTATCAGGCACACCTACAAATCTTGATTTCTCTCTGCAGACAGACTCTCACTTTATGGAATTCCCAGGTCTGTGCTCTTTGCACCATTTATGACCTGCCAACAGAAGAGCCTGACTTTATCACATAGCTTTGACAATGTTGTTTTATGTGTCTGTGGTATGCATGTGTTCACATGGATGCGCGCATGTGCATGCACATAGAGGCCACAGATTAATGGCAAATGTCTTCACTCTCCACTTATTTTTTCAGGCTAGGACTCACACTGAGCTTGACTAGGATGGCTGACATGCAGGCTTTAGGGATCTGTCTGTCTCTACCTCCCCAGCATGGAGATTCTAAGCACAGATCACACCTGCCTTTTATGTGGCTGCTGGGAGTCTAAATCCTGTTCCCCTGCTGACAGAGCAAGTGCTGTAGTGATGGACACATCTCCCTGATACCTAATTAAGACTTTTTAAAAATAATTCTACTACTACTCTAACCTGCCATGTTGTATCTTGTTTTGTCCTGTTTAGCTGTTGTCTCTTGGAAGCCTGCTCTCTTCTGAAGAGGACATGGAGGAGCAGTGCATCTTGGGGAGGAGGGAGGTAGAGAGGAGCTAGGAGGAGTGGAAGGAAGGGAAATTCTGGTTAGGATGTATTGAATGAGAGATGAATCTATTTTCTATTAAAAAAATATTTTTCACAAAGACTCTGTAGACAGAGGTTGTTGGTTTGCCAGGTGTGTTGTTGGACACCTGATAAACAGAGGTTGGTAGGTCCTGGTGCTCTACAAAAAGACCCTACCAAAAACTTTAAAACGATGTTTTGAATGTTTGGTTTTTTTCCATTAGCCTCTTTATTGACCCCTGCCTAATCCTTTTACTGTGACTTAGAGTTCAACTAGGAAGGCTGTATCATCCCAACAGTAAGAGTCCATCATGATCACAAAATTGTGATAAGTATGAGGAAGCCTTTCTAGAACACATACTTTCTAGTTCTATCCATTGAATTCTTATCAAGATCCTGTGGCATACATATTTATTATATAGAGGATAGGAGATGTTAGTGGTCGTTCATAGCAACTAATAGTTGTGGCGTGCCTATGGGTCAAAGCATCAACACGATATGTGTTTTCTCACTTACTCTTCACAATAACTCTCTGAACCTAAACCTATTATAATCCTCATTTTGCAGATCAGCAAACCAAAGCACACAAGTAAGTTTCTGTTAATAGAATGGTGAGATTATCCATTGCCTTGTTTCGTCTGTCATTCTCGATAACCCCTAGGCCCTCAGACCCTTTATCACAAGAGACACAGTAACCAAAAGTACACTGGGAAGTTTGGATTTGATGTTTTAAATGCACTATTAGCTCACAAAATTTCCTAATTCATCAATTTAAATTTCTTTTTGAGCCATTTCACTAGCATTGCATAAATGGCTTGTGAGTTACTGTACTGTAATTGATGACATTATGTGTGTGGTGTGTAAGCCATGGTTCCCTAGCATGGTTTTCACTCTTTTCTACCTGACTATCTCATGTCACAGGTGACCTTATAGGCTGCTCTCATGTCTCCTGGTCAGAGCTTCCTTCTTAGATATTAAAGGGCATTAAACATTAAGGAATTCAACTTTAAGGTGACCATGTATCCCTGGAGTCTTTTGACAGTCAGTTCCTGGGTGGTCCATGCTGAGATTCCCCTCAGCATGGCTGCATGCATGGAGAATAACCTACCCCAAGTGTTTCTCATCATCCTTTCTAGATTCCTTACTACCTAGGAAGCCCACCATGTCTATGTACTATTCACTTCTAGATGGGCTCCTGGTCTATGTATGAGCATATTAGCAAGGCTGTGTGTGTCAGTTACCTTACAGGATTCCCTCAAAGACACGTAAGATTTGTTTCCCAGGTGGTTCTGTATCCCACCAATTTGACAGTAAAGAATTACCATCACATTGGGCAATAGGGAATTGCTTTAAAGAGGATAAAAATTACAGTCATGTAAATATCTACGTTATTTTTGCTACATACACGCATAACCCTCCAAAAACCTGAATAGAAGAGAAAAACCACCCAGAGGCTTTACTTGAAAAGCTTTATTTTCATTTCATTACTGTCACTTGAAAGACTTTAATGAAGGCTTACAGCTCTTCAAAAGAAAGGCACCATCAGCATGAACTATAATTATTTTATGCTCTTTGCTTATATAATCATAACTCCCCGAGCCTATGGTCGGTAGTTCTGGTGAACTTACATGAGACTAGTAGCCCCCTGGGCAGAAGGCTCATTTATTGTCTAGCACAGTGCACTACCCTTGCGGGAATCTTATCATTATGTCCCTGAACACAGTTCGCACTAAGGTGGCTATTAGCACCAGTGAGAGTTAAGAAAGAAAAGGCTCCGGAGCTGGGGAGGTGGTTAGTGCAGTAAAGTGCTTGCCACTCAGGAATGAGGACCTGAGTTTGGTTGACTCAGCACTTATATAAAAAAAGCAGGGCACAATGTTATGGCTCTGTGATCCCAGCCCTGGGGAGGTAGAGACAGACAGACTCCTGGGTTGACTCAATGGTGAGCTTCTGGTTCAGTTGGAGACTTGTCTCAAAAGAATGAGATTGGGAAGAAACTTAGGAACCCCCAAGGTTAATCTCTAGCCTCCATATGTATATATTCAACATACACACACACTCCACACATGCACACACACATACACACTCACACACGCACACGCGCGCACACACACGCACACACACACACACACACACTGGTAGGGTGCCTCAGTCATCTGTGGGCTTTTCCAAGTCTTCCCTTTGTGGCTGTCATCCTTGCCTTCACCTTTACCAACACTGACATGTTTGCTCTACAACAGGAGCCAAAGGGTGTCCAGGGGGGATGTCCAGAGTAGAGATCTGTGAGCCAGAGCTTATTGTCTGCTGGTGATGTGCTCTCCTTTCCTAGACAGCTGGATTCCTCCGTCTGGGCCATAGACATGACTATGAATCACCAGTGACCAAATACCACCATTAGCCATTCCCTAAGCCACTGCACATGGAAGACTTCTTGTCCTGAACAGCTATCTGTACTGTACTGAAGGCTCTCATCCAAACCAAACCAAACAAATAAACAGAAACCCCACTGCTCTGGGAAGATTCTATGTAGCTTGGAGTGCAGGATGTTGCACATACACATTTGTTAAGTAACGCTGATGGCCTGCCGTCAAAATTTTACTTCCTGTTCACTGATGTTATTATCATTAGTATTGTTAATGATTTTTAGAGTATTATTAATTGCAGAAAAATAAAAAAAGATGCTTCATCATAGGAGGGATTATCATTGTACTTGATCCTTTTTGTTTCTAAATGAAATAGACTTGTCAGTTTTCTTTTTTCTGAAGAAATTGAGACATGAGAAAAATAGCTCTGTTGTAAGATTCTTTTCTTATCATTTCTTTCTCAGTTAATAATTCCATTCTTATGAAACACCACCTCAGGCTATTATTTTTTTAATACAAATTCATAGACTATAAAAATTCTACAATTGTATTTAACTCAGCAGTCCATAATACCCAATAATCTGGACCCGTTTCCACCTATCATTTCCCTGACATGAATAAACACCTTTCATTATTCTAAGAGCAAATACTAAAAAGGTCACAAAAGGCATGGCTGGGTATATAGACAGGATGCAGAGATATGGGCGGACCTATGATAACCCCAACCATGGGTGACTTCAGAAAGCATTAAGCAGGTCAGTGGGTCATAGCACAGCCTTCTCCGAACATTGCTCATTTTCACACAATGAAGCCGAGACACCAGCTGTAAGAGCCGAGGCATCTGAATTGTTCCATTCTTTATGGACACCTGTCACAAACAAATGGGAAGTCTGATATGTTCAGTGCCAAATGTTTGTCTTCTCAGCTGAATTTCGTAATGTGATAGCAGACACCATTCCACTCTTCTCTGTGTCCCTTAATGTCTGAGGTGACCAGTCAGGAGAAATAAGTCATAAGACAGGGTGTAAAGATGATGATTTCGGAGTCCTGCTCAATAGTTGTTGACCCCATATATTACATTATATTACACACATACATATATTATATGTATATATAGTTTTATTATATATGTATATTATATACATATATTATATATGTGTTTATAATATTGTGTATATAATATATACTATATTCTAGTCTATAGTATGTACATTAATATTATGTATTGTATATGTATGTATGTAATAGCTATACAGTATATATATAATTATATGCACATATAATAAAACAAATATATTTATTTCAACAGTATAGTTGTACTTTTTATATATACAACTGACCACTTATTATATTTATATTGTCTTATATTCATATCTTTCATATCAGTTTCGTATTCTGATTGCAGACTGGCTCTCCACAGCACATATTCTAATACAGTTCATATGGTGTTATCTCCTTCAAACAGTGTTAAGTTTCAGGTCTGGCCCAGAGTTCATGTCCTGTTGTTCAAATCTTTCCATCATGGACAGTTCTAAAAGTCTTCTTGGTCTCTTTGCTGTTAATTCGGTACCCTGAGGCTTACACCACTTCCTACAATGTTAGTTGTGTATGGGCCATGATCTAAAATCCAGCTCCCAAATTATTCACCAGGATACAGCTCATCTCTCTTGCAAATAGGCTATTAACCAGCTCTCAATTCCTTCATGGCATTTAGAGAGTACATTCCAGACCCCACTGGCACCTGAGTCATTTGTGTTTGGCATGTGTATGTATCAGCAGCTCACCATACCTGCAGATGCCTAAGGAAAGAGTGTTTCTCATGTATCTCCAGTTTCGGCACCCTGACTCCCAGCAGATATTGAGCAAGGGGCAAACATTCAAAGAATGCTCACTGTCTGTAATGCTGTATAAATAAATGAGCTAGTTACAATGGACCTGTATTTATCTACTGAAGGGGTTGAAGGAAGGCTCCTTAATTTTAAAATTCTTGAATCTCCACTTATAGTAGTTTACAGGATCCAAACTCCTGCAACTGGCTGCAGACTAGCTGAGGTTCTTTCAATATTTTCCAACAATTACACTTCATCTTGCTCCAGTGGCTTAAGCTGCTTTAAATGTTAATTTTGAAAAGGAATCTTCTGGTCAGCCAAGAAAATGATGAGCAAATGCTTCCAATAGCGTTAAAGCCATTACAAAGCATTTGTCAGCGACTGTGTGCTGGCATGGTGGGGTACCGACAAACACAGAGAGTCTGGTTTGTGTGGTGTGCATCCCACTCTGAGAGTTTGGGCCATTTGACAACTAATTAGCAACATCAGCTCATAGCAAGTGTCCATGCCAAAATCATTTCCAACAGAACTTGATGGAAAGCTTCCACTCTTGGAAGCCGAAGTTTGTAAATAGCCCTATCGCAGAGGGCTTTAGCAGAAGAGTAGAGAGAAGGAAGCTATCACAGACAGGAAGCCTGGTACTGAGTGCCTGGTGAGGCGGAATGCAAATGTGCAATGTGAAAGTCAATGAATAAATAATACTAACCACACAATTAACGGGCCTGAATTCATGTCCAAGACCTGCTGCGTGATCTTCATGTCCTGCAGCTTTCTGAGCACAGTGAGATAGGCTGAAATGAAAATATGCATGCAAAAGCACTTTGCATATTGTCTAATATTCTTAGCCCGACATTATTCTTATGATTTTTTTCTCAAAATTGTTCCACTGAAACACTAAATTAAGAAATAAGAGTAAGAAAGCTGAAGTCAAATACATATGGAAAAAAGTTTGCACACAGTAAGTTTCTGTATTAATTTGGGTTTGCATATTAGTGGTTCTAAAGAATTCCAAATTAGTAAGCAATCCAACAGACTAGTTAATTTACTGAAAATGACATTTTCTTTGTTTTTATTTTTTATTTTTATTTTTTTGGTTATTTAGTAACCACTTCTCAATTTTGAATTATTCATTATTGATATTTAACAGGGAAATGATATGCAATTGAATATACTCGAAAATTATGATTTTTTTTAAAAATTACTTTTATATCTAATTGGAAGTAACCTAATGGATGTGTGCAATGTATGTTTAATAAATTTAGTACCACTTGGCATTCATGGTATGCTTTGCATTTGGTCAAACCCGAATAGAAAACTTAAAGAGTATAGCTTGGAGAAAGAGGGCCATGTGAGGAGATAGGACCTGCTGGATGGTCTGTACTTATCAGACAGCATGCAGGACACTATGAATGCCAGATATTCCTCAGTATTATGAGGTGGGCTGATTATGTCAGACCCTGCCTTGCCACATATAGCCATGCCTCTCTGCCTACCTCCTGCTAATAGCCATGCCTCTCTACAAGTGCCTGTTATGCCAGAAGTCCTGCCTCCAGAGACTGAAGATGAAGTTGCTGATTGGGCCAAATTGCTGATGGACTTGGGGGAGGAGTTTTGCTTTACCTTCTTACCTGCTTGTAACAAAGAGAATTCAATTAATGATGGAAGACTGAAAGCATACCATGTGTCAGTCTAATTTTTTCAACCCCCTTTCCGCATTTCTAGTACCCTTAATTTTTCAGACCCTGACTCCCATTCCAGACCACCCATTCGTACATGTGGCTGCAGGCAGCTACAAGTATCTCCTGGGCATTGCTGAAATTGAAGTAAAGGATCTCCTAGTGTTACTAGAGTCAATAGGAATTCGCTTTTCTCCTTGAGCATCCGATGCTCTTTACACCTTCTTTACATCTTCTTAAACAGGTTCTCAAGTTGGGTGTTGATCACACCCTGATGAGAGACTCTAAGGAGAGTGGTATTAACATTCTTGATAAGCCAGCATCATACACAGGCCACTACATGCCTTCTAGAACAGCCCAGACAGCTCCAAGGGCCAGGGCTTTTTGAACAAGGTGAATAATGCTAGCTGGAAGAATTTGATCTTGCATTCTCCATGACTAACTGGTGAGCAGATTTTCTTTCATTATAATAATTTATCACTTACAAGATACCAGAGCTACACAGAGATTGTTGAATAATAGATGAAATTGTGCTGAACCGAGTTCCTGCCCTAAGGAGTTTGCCATGTAGAGGCATAAGTGGAATTATGTTGGACAAGCGTAACACCATCCAGCTGCTTGTCAGACAAGGCAGGGTGAGATTATTTCTGGAAAGTGTGTAAGTGTGTGTGTGTGTGTGTGTGTGTGTGTGTGTGTATGTGTGCGCACATGTGTGTGTTTGAAAGGGGGGAAGGGAGAGAGAGAGAGATCACAAAACAGATATAGATGCAAAAGACAGAGAGATGGAGTATAATGGCAAAACAACAGAGAAAATAAGAAACAGGAGACTCATTCACCACTCTGTATAGAACAGTGAACTGTGTCCTACCAACCGAGAGTACACTAAAGGCAACAGTGTGATGCAGCCTAGCATGTGGAGAATGAGTTCAAAAAGTGTCAAAGATGATTCACTTTCTCAAGATATAACCTCTCTGAATACCATCGAGTCCATACATGCACCAATAAACATAAATGACAGAAACCTACCAGTAATGCTTTAATGGCGCTTTGTAGAAATGCAATACTGCCTAGAAATAAAGTGCATTTTCAGGAGAAAGTACAATGATAAGGTAACCATATCTGTCAGTTCCTCATCAGACATCCTCAATGCCTCTCTCTCTCTCTCTCTCTCTCTCTCTCTCTCTCTCTCTCTCTCTCACACACACACACACACACACACACACACACACACACACACACACATACATACACATGCACACGCACACAAACAAAAACACATCACATTCAGAAGGGGTGCTTAACCCTGTGCCTCACCCCCACTTGGCTTACTATATCCATCAAGGACACAGAGGCCAAGATCTATAAAATCAGGCCTCAGCGTAGAGTCTCAACCCAGTCAAGAAACTACAGAGTCATCTTGGGAAAAGCCACAAAAGATTGGCTCCATCAGCAAAGTACTTGTCTGCAGCCAGGGACACTGAGTTCCATCCTCTGAACCTATGTGAAGTATCTTTTTTTAAAAAAAAAAAAAATGTCTGGGCATTGTGGTGAGTGTTTGCAATCTAGAATTGGAGAAGTGGGTACAAGTGGATCTCAGGAGCTCCCTGGCCACCCAGCTTAGCTTATTTGGAGAGTTTCAGGCCAATGCAAGACCCTGTGTTAAAAAAAAAAAAAGTAGATGAAATTTGAGTAATGACAGGAGACTCGTTCAGGTTCCCAGCTGAACTGCACATACGTGGATACACATGTGCCTACACTTAAACACACACGAGCACACGCATATAAAAAAATAGCTGATACTGATTTTAATAATAGCTCTACTGAGATAAAGTTTGTGCACTTTTAGGTACATAATAAGATGTTTTTGATAAACATTTAAGTTGTAAAAAGAGTACCACACTTAATCAATTAACATACTTCCCTCCATACATGGTTTCCATTGTTCTCTGTAGGGAGAACACTTCAGAACTACTCTCTTAGCCAGTCTATGTACATAATGTAGTGTTGTCATTGTATAACATAGCTCACCAGGACTAATTTCTCTGATAGTTAGGAGGTGGTTCCCTTTAACCAGTATGTATACTTTTCTTTACATCCAGCACCTAGTAATTGCCTATCTAGTTTCTGTTTTTATTATCAGTTTCACTATTTTACCAGTTTATGAGATCATAAATAAAAGACTACCACAAAATCAGAAACTTCACCAAAGCCATAGGCTTTCCATTAAATAATTTAGTGCCTGCGATAGAGACTATTTGGAAACTGAGAGTCACCAGACAGTTGGGTACACCCCATATGGAAAGAAACCATAAAATATGCCTCTAGAGTATGATAATGGATTTCTTCACTTTTATTTTTCTAAATTAGGCCATATGAATATGCTACCCATAATAGAAAACAAGTTTGGGTTGTTTTCTATATTTAAATTTAAATTTACCATGAATACATCATATAAGAAAAAATACATTATGAAGTAACCTTCAAGGTATGAGACTATTATCTTAAGCCTGTTGCTCCCATACATAATTAGAATTGAATTCCTGGTATTAATTTTTAATCTCTACTTGCTTGTTTATTATGAGATCCTTAGTTAGCTAGAATATTAAGACATGGAACCACAATATCCATAAACTGTTGAGGAGGAGATAGATGTCTAAAACATTAGGTAGATAGTCCCTCACATGACATGGAAAGTAGCTGAAGACATTGAAGGTGGATGAAGGCCACTTACAAGGCTCATGTCTGAAATAAGCATTACAGACAGGTTTTAAGCAGGTTGTCCACCCAGCTCCAGAGCCCATACTTCAATACCTCTTTTCTCTGTCTCCATCTCTATCTAGCCTTTTTCTGAGGATTATTTTCTGAATACAGAGCTGTAGAATGAGCTGTAGCAACAAGGTCAGACCTCAGCTTACTGGCTGATGAGAATATCTCCCAAGCCTTAGAGATCAGCAAATAAAGATGGAATTTCAGAAGCCCTCAGTCCAATGGCAGCCCATAGATAGTGAGAGAAGAATGGGAAAATTGGTGGAACCAAGCCAAGCACCCAGAACCTGTTATCAGTGGATTTGATAGATATGTGATTCAGTCTCTCACAAGTTATCAATGATTAGAAGTGGCCACTCTTTCTTTAAAAATGGGTCAGAATTCAAAACTTAGAGAAATTTTCTTATCTGGGCAAAAGGAATATAACAGAGACAACAAAATATACCAATGTACATTATAGGATTATGCAAGCAATTGAAATAAATACTCTGCTGAACTATATTTAAAAGATTTTAAGATAAATAACTTCACATCACTTTTCATTAAGTTTTGTAAATCACACTGCCTGTTCAATTTCTTTTAAAGTGAACATGAGATTGTAGCCATCCATTTCTGCTTAACATTCTGTGCCGAAGGCTCAGAGAGTCTGAATAGGATCCGCATCTTTGGCCCCAAACTTTCAAAGTCTTTGCTGTCTGTCTTGTTTTGTTTTCCTAATGTCTCAATCCTATTAGGTATTAGTTAATTTGAATTTCACACATAAATGGCTAATTCCTAGATATTTTCTTTCATTCTTCAGAGTTGTAAATATCTAGCTACCATGTGCATGTTCTCTTTCCATCTGACTCTAGACAGAAAGCCTGCATTGCTCTCCAGGTACATATCTGTTCCATGAGTACTGTTGAGTTCTCATTCCTTATCTTACTCCACACTCCATGAGTTGGGGCCTCAGTCAAACTTCACAACCCAACTAAACTCTACTTACTTAAATTCTTAAATGGCTTTAAGCTTCTATAGGTTTCTTAAGTAATGTGCAGTCCTACTTTTCATTTTCCACCCCACCCCCCAGAAATGTTTTTTCTCCTTAGTTCAATGTGTTCTAATTATTAAAACCAAGATACTATGGAGGCTTATGCCACTAAAGAGAGGTGTCCTGGGCTCTGTGTTGAAGCAGCAGGAGTTTTCCAGGACAGATGATGAAGAAGATTATGCTGGCAGACAGAGAAGCATAGGCAGAGAATCACAGAGGAAACAATACACCTACAGAAATTAGAATATAGATAAGCATGCAAGAGATACAATAGCACTGAAGCTGTGCTTTATATGTCAGGCCAAAGAAGTGTCTGGAACTTACCAGAATGTACTATCAGTGCTGACTATACTATTAATCAGCTTTGCCCTCTAAAGGTAGTTTCTTCCAACAAAAGATAATCTTAGCAGCTCCCTGAGAAGAGCCCATTTTGCAAACCACCTGGGCTATTTAGCATCCTGTTGGGACCTTGCCCAGAGTTTTGCTCCATATGCCACCCTTCCCCAGGGAGCTGGAGTCCCTGAGAATGATTTTGAGACTAGGATCAGCCATTCTAGTAGTACAGGCCTAGATATGCATACGTAAAGCAAGCCAAAGCATGGGAGTCCTGATCTCAGAGACACAGAGAAATCTGAAGTAGAAGCACTCTCTGGGAGTATAAATGTTCAAAGAGACAGGCCTGTCATTTCTGAGGAGCACTGACCATCCCTTCCACCTACAGAACTGACCACACTGTAGTCAGCAGCCTTCCCAACCTCACATGACCACTGTGTATGCCTCTCTAGTGTCTCTTGACCTGCCCACCAGGATTATTTCACATTCAGTGACTATCTGCCTGAGCCAAAGCTCCTAATTCCCCATGATTCTAGTTTTTTTAAATTCTCTTCCTGATTTTTGCACATATGTCCACACACTTCTCAAGTGCTTGAAGGCGGTCTTCTACGACTAGGAGCTGCAATGAGAGAAGGGACCTCTGATGTCCCCACCAACACTGCTTGGTTACTAGGGGTCCCTGGGCAACCGCTGACATCAAAGCTTAACATATCTGAATACTTCCCATTGTCCTTTGCCAGGCAGGGGACTGTCAGAGCAGAGGACCATCAGCTGTTTCTAGCACTTTGGACTAAATGCACTGAAGCAGTGCCAAGTGACAACTGTGTCACTTCACTCATAGAGAATCTTTGGAGGCATCTTTTCTTCTTCTGGAAAAAGGGTTCACTGGTTCCCTTGTTCACTGAACACACTGAATTGGCATATCTGAAAAGGATGCTCAGAGCCCTGCTCATTTCTCTAGGGCAGGCATGGAGGCTAACATTAGAACCAAAGCCATCCATCCGACCACGACAAGTGATCGCGCGAGAATCTTTTGACGCTTGCACTTCTGTGCATCAACACAGTTCTTGAAGTGAATGCAAAGAGAAGAGACAACAGAGATTCTTTCCACTTCCAACTAATATCTGGAAAGCAAAATGGTGTTTTAAAACAAAACACAACAAAACAAAACAAAACAAGAAGGGAAGACTTCCATTCCCATTGGAACAGTCAAGGTGGGGATTTGTGATTTG
>JADRCD010217115.1:0-16578 GCA_019843815.1 Montemys delectorum
GTGTGTGTGTGTGTGTGTGTGTCCCCTTTCCATAGAGCCACAGAGCAGTGACCCAAAAGATAGGAATGGTTAAAGTTACTGAGCAACAGGCTATGGAGAAAAGTCAACTTTTTCAGATACCTAAGAAATTAATAAATCCAGGCCCTGTTGTATGCTGCATTGTGACAGCTCAGAGAACACAAATCCCTGATGCAGCTTTGTGACGTGACACCTAGACACAATTGCCCTTCCCTGGCACGCTTCTGTTTCTTTTCCTTTTTTTTTTTTTTTTTTGAGGCAAGGTTTCTCTATGTAGCCCTGGCTGTCCTGGAACTCACTCTGTAGACCAGGCTGGCCTTGAACTCAGAAACCCACCTGCCTCTGCCTCCCAAGTGCGGGGATTAAAGGCGTGCGCCACCACCGCCCTGCTCTGTTTCTTTTCCTAAAACCTTACTGTTCCTCAATGTGCTGGCTGGTTTTTGTCAACTTGACATTAACTAGTGCCATTTGGGAAGAGGGAATCTCAACTGAGCATGTGCTTTCTTGATTTATTATTGATGTGGACAGTACCACTCTTGGGCAGGTATTCCTGAGTTCTATAAGAAATCAGGCTGAGCAAGCCATGGAGAGCAAGCCAGTAGGCAGCCTTCCAGCATGGCCTCTGCCAGTTCCTGCCTCCAGGTACCTGCCTTGACTTTCTTCCCTGGTTTCCCTCAGTGGTGGACTGTGACCTAGGCTATCTAAGCCAAATAAAATCTTTCCTCTTCGAGTTGCTTTTGATCACAGTCTTTTTTTTTTAAGATTTATTTATTTATTTTATGAGTACACACTGTAGATGGTTGTGAGCCTTCATGTGGTTGTTGGGAACTGAATTTAGGATTTTTGCTCACTCCAGTCGGCCCCGCTCACTCCGGCCCAGATTTATTTGTTATTATAAATAGGTACACTGTAGCTGTCTTCAGCCGCACCAGAAAAGGGCATCAGATCTCATTACAGGTGGTTGTGAGCCATCATGTGGTTGCTGGAATTTGAACTCAAGACCTTCGGAAGAGCAGCCAGTGCTCTTACCCGCTGAGCCATCTCGCCAGCCCGGTCACAATCCTTATCACAGTAATAGAAACCTAAACAAGACACTCCACGTCCTTGGGAAGGCATGTACATCTGACAATTCCCACCGTTCCACAGGAAACAAAAGCTTGGTCTGCTGTCCTCCAGGCCTGGTTAGTAAGTATCCTTATACACATGTTGGCTTGAGAATTTTCTGATGTCTGTGCATAGCCTTGGCTCTTCGCTTTGGCTACATATAAAGAAATGGATTGAATCCCCTGTGTACCTTTTATGTAAACTAAGTACATATACCGATTTGGGCCCGGGATGTGCCCCAGTGGTCAAATTCTTTCCTAGCACATATGAGGACCTGGGCTCCACTCCTAACACTATAAAGTGTAATATAAATATACCATTTTGCTATATTTCTCCTGAGCCACACCCCTGTGTTAGAATGATGAACATGAGCTTTTTTAAATGCTTCAGGCATCCAGGAGCAACGCATCTTACAGATCTCAATTAGAGCATTAAAAAAAACATGATAAAAGTATTAAACTGGGCTGCAGAGCCGACTCAGTGGTGAAGACCACAGGCTGCTAGCCGGGCGGTGGCGGCGCACGCCTTTAATCCCCACACTTGGGAGGCAGAGGCAGGCGGATTTCTGAGTTCGAGGCCAGCCTGGTCTATTCTGGAGAACCTGAGTTCAATTCCTAGCACCTTACTACAGCCTGCAACCATCTGCAACCATCTCCAATTCCAAAGGACATGCCCCGCTTCTGGCCCTCAGGGGTACTGCATAAATAGGGTACACATGCAGGCAAAGCACACAACCCCATAAAAATGTTTAAATACCCTTTTTAAAAAAAAAATCATACAATATTTGCTACTATTTTATTTTCTTTAGTCACTTTTGGGGTTCTCAGTATAAACATCTTGGCCACTGTCATAGAACTGGAGATGAAGGGCTTAGTCACACTGACACACAGTAGTTGCACATGTTTACCAGGGACATGGCAATATTCTGATATTTTGTGTCAAAATAGAACCCATGGGGTTTCTGTCACCTCAGACATCCACTGGGTCTTAAAGTGTGTTTTTGCCACTCAGAGGTATCATGGCACAGACAATCTCCATGTACTGTCACCTCCCGAAGGTTGACACCAGGCAAACCGTTTAACCCCCTTCAGTCTCGGTTTCCCTATTTGTAAAGTAAATAATCCTTATGTCAAAAATGAGAGGCAAATTAACTAAGTGAGATTGTGCACATGACATTGGTGTAGCCCAGCTCTTTTCTCATAATCAAACAACAAATAGTCAAAATCAAACAATTAAAAAAATAAGAGAGGCAGACAAAAAGTCCTCACGATCATATAATTACATTATCTCCCAACTATCACATTCCCGAGAATTTTCTGAGTATTTTGAGGGAAAGTTTAATTTATCCACAGCCCCAGGTTGCTTATGAACCACCGTATGTATCTCTGCCTCTTCCTGTCTTTGCTTGTTGTCACTGAGCAGGTCTGGCTAGCCACTCAGCCTGTCCTGTGCTCTGTGAATAAGGGAGCCAGGCTCGACTTCATTCCCAAACAGATGTTAGCTTTTGCAGCTGGAGCACAGTGTTGTCCTAAAGCATTATTATTCTCTCAAGATTTGGACTTTTGCTTAAGAATAGGACGGACCTCTGGCCCTCCAAAAGAAATGTTTCAGGTATAATGACTGTCGTTGTCCTTTAAGAAAAACATCGCAGCATCTCAGGTGGCTTTAGCATGTAATCCCAGCACTTGGGAGACAGAAGCAAATGGATCTCTGTGAGTTTGAGGCTAACCTGGATTACATGGGGAGTTCCAGGCCAGCCAGGGCTACATAGTGTGACTCCCATCTAAAGAAAGAGGAGGAGGTGGAAAAGGCACAAAAGAAAGCACCATCATTAGAACTAAGTGGTCCCCACCCACCCCCGAAAAAATGGAAAGGGACCCACTAACCTGTCAAATCTGCTCTTGGGCAACAGTGCATTTACATGCGACACCACTTCACGGCTGCGTTTTGTTTTTGAAGGTTTAGCAATGTGATCCGAGCCCACACGCGCCTGGAGTCAAGATACAGCAACAGCTCTGGAGGGTCATATGATGAGGATAAAAGTGAGTACCAGAGGCTGTGGGGTTCCAGCAGCACAGAGCTAGTATTGGAAAAAGTCTTCATTATTAAAGGCCAAAGAGCCTAACCAGTCCTGTGTGTCTGTGGTCTTGGTGCTTTCTACAGTGGTGCTAAGCTGGAGAACGCCTAGTAAGAAGTTATCTCTTTGAAAAAAATTTGGGGGCTGGAGAGATGGCTCAGCAATGAAGAGCCCTGGCTGTTCTTATAGAGGACCCAGGTTTGGTTCCCAGCACTCAACATGGGGCCTCACAGCTGCCTGCAACTCCAGCTCCAAGGGATCTGACCCCTATTCTAGCTACACAAATTTAATTGTGTGTGTGTGTGTGTGTGTGTGTGTGTGTGTGTGTGTTAATTGTTGAGTTTTGGAACTGTCTTGGAAGTAACTTAGGTTTTCAGCCTTGTGCACCTGGATTTCAAGGGTGGGATATGATCTATTAAAACTCCCCATGACATAGTCTCAGAAACCCTTGCTAAGCTGGAGATGGCTTCCTACAGGAATTTCCTCAAGCCACGGAGAATTGGATAAACCAGAAATGTTAATACACTTGTAGCTTTCAGGGGTGGGGGGAGCAGATAGCTTTTGTAGATACCATCAGTGTAAATATAAGTTGTCTAGGAGTTAAGGAAACCCGAGAAACAAAGGACACTCCAATGACCTAAGTCTGTGTTGTGGAACTTTCTTAAAGAATTATTTTTAAAAAGTTATACAAAATAAATAGCAAAAATATAGACAGTGACTTTAAATAGAATGGTTGCATAAAACAAAAATAAAATACATCTAATATGAATTTTTTAAAAAGAATTGTTATATTTATTTTTAAGATTTATTTATTTTATGTATATAGGTACACTGTTGCTGTCTTCAGACACACCAGAAGAGGGCATCTGAGTCCATTACAAATGGTTGTGAGCCACCATGTGGTTGTTGGGATTTGAACTCAGAACCTCTGGAAGAACAGTCAGTGCTCTTAACCGCTGAGCCACTTCTCCAGCCCTGAATTGTTATATTTCTAATTGTTTACATTAAGGGTACTTTGCCTACGTGTGTGTCTATACCATCGTGTGCAGTACCCATGGAGGCCCGAAAGGTGTCATTCTCCCTAGGACTGAAGTTACATATGGTTGTGAACTGCCCTGTGGGTGCTGGGAACCGAAGCTGGATCCTCTGGAAAGCAGCAGCGGGCTCAGTCCGCAGCCTCACATAGCAGCTGGTAACCCTCTGTAACTCCACTTCCCAGGGATCTGATGACTCCTTCTGGCTTCTTCAGACAACTGCACACATGTGGTGCAAAGACATACATTCAGGCAGGCATGCAACACACATATAAATAAAAATAAATATAAATTTAATTCAGTCTTGAAGAGGATAAACAGTATACGGACAAGTGGCCCACAATGTGGCAATGTGGTGAAGCAACACCCACCTCTCTGTGGTAAGGAGATGCACAGAAAAGAAGATGCTGTACCTCAGCCAGCCAACTGCTCTGAAGTGTGTCCCTGCGTTCATGGCAGGGTGTAGACTTGAACACTGCCCTGCCTTGCAGAGATTGGCTTGATACTGGTTTAAATCCTGCCATCTTCTAGAGGCAAGGCATCCTAGTGATCCCAGTCCCAAAGCATGATAACACCTTATGGTCAGGTGGCATCTCAGGGTTTGAGCAAAGCACTCTTATATGTAGAAATATTTAATCCAGGCCTGGGATTTCTACCCCACTCTTGACCACTTAGTTTCCAGATAAAAAAACAGACAACCTTTATATACAATACAATAACCCTTAAACCGTACAAAAGCTGGCCAGCTGACTACCTTCTATGTATTAGAGCCTACTTTACTATACATAACCTCAGTTATTACTTACTGTGCTTCATCCGGACTGCTCTTAACTCCAATCAGCCCTCCCTCAGGGCCAGTTCTTATAGCTCACCTAACCCATGGTGGCTTCTCCTTCCTCCTCCTTCACCTTCTTCTCCCTTGTGGTCCCTCTCTAACTCCCAAGCTTGGAAAATCGAAACCCCACCTATGTCTCTGCTGCCCAGGTATTGGCTGTTGGCATCTTTATTTACCAATCTGAATTAACTTGGGGACAAGGTACACATGCAGACTCTCTCATCTCTGGGACAACCCGGTCTTGGGGGCCCACAATCAGCATTACAATAGATAGCAAAAGAACAAACCTCAACTCCTTTACATCATTTCTTTTGACTTCTTAAAGCAGCTAAAAATAAATAAATAGAACATGAAGTCTTCTCTACTATGCTCTGATGACAGAGCACTGGTGAAGTTAAAAGAGAGACTAGGATAACATTCCAGTCAGAGGAGCAGTAGAAATGAAGTTCCTGAGGCTAGACCAAGTCTTGTCTAACCATGTGCAGAGCAGCAAGGAAGTCATCGTGACTGGGGTAGAGGGAACAGTGCGGGCATGGGAGGCAGTTAGCCATAAGAGGAGCTCAGTAGCCTTGTAAGGACTCCTAAGGTCAGTGTGTGGACTGCAGGCTTCCTTAAGGGAACCTCTGGAGAGTGGACAAGGAAAGATATATGGCCAATGTTTCCAAAGATGGCTCTCTGTAGAACACGGGGTATGTGCATAGTAGAAGCAAGATAACAGTAAGGAACCATGGTCATAGAGGAAAGTGGACCAGACACAGAGAATCTCAACAGACCTCAGACAAGTGGTTGGATGGATGCAAGGGGTGTGTTCTCTCCAAAGGCAGATCTCTCCAAATGTGTAGAAATGTCAAGTTTCCTCAGTATAGAATGGGGATGCTGGTAGTTAACAGCCATGATTAGACTCTTTAGGTGGGAAGTACACAGGACAGTGCCTGACGTGGTACCCGTCTGGGTCACACAGGACGGTGCCTAACGTGCTACCTGTCTGTGTCACACAGGACGGTGCCTGACGTGCTACCTGTCTGGGTCAGTCCCTTGTGTTTTGCAGCACTCTTGCTCTATGTTAACACAAAATACAGAATTTGCATTTCTCTGCAATGGGAATCATAATTGAACACTTTTTATAATTTATTTATTTATTTATTTATTTTATGTATATGAGTACACTGTCTCTGTCTTCATGCACATCAGAGAGAGCATCATATCCCATTACAGATGGTTGTGAACCACCATGTGGTTGCTGGGAATTGAACTCAGGACCTCTGGAAAAGCAGCCAGTGCTCTTAACCCACTGAGCCATCTCTCCAGCCCCATGATTCAACATTTTAAGATGTATTTTTCTTTGCTCTATAATGAAGAACTACAAATCATCAAGTAATAATTCATTGAGTAACTACATAATCAAACTAATTCTAACCCACTTGATGATGTGATTCCTGCCTACTGAGCACACATTTGCAACATTCTCCCTAAAAACACCAACTACGGTAAACATGAGTCTTTTCCCCAGAGAGTACAGCAGCTGTGTCCTTCTCACCCTGCAGACGACCCCATCTCTCCCTACACTGGCTGGCTGTTAAGTATTACAGAGGCCAAGCAGCCACAGCCCTTACCTATGCCGTGCACCGGAGGATGCTGGGCCCCCTTGGTCGACTACCTCCCAGAGACCATCACTCCTCGGGGGCCGTTGCACAGGTGAGCAGTATGCATAAGTGGAGGGAGACAGGAGCTTTGTTTTGACCCGACTTCCCTACCAGTGAGATGGGGACTTTCATCTGGTCTCACTAAAGGAGGTCCTTTTTAAATCTGTGTGACCTTGCCAACCAGCTCCTAGAATATTATTAGCAGTTTAGTGAAATCTCAGCCTGGGACCCTCTGAATTTTTCCTCTCTACAATTGTGAGACTAATTCAGAGTTGCTTGTTAGACTGCACGTATAAAGCTATGGGTTCCTCCTTGATCTCTCTTTTTTTCCTCAGTTCTTGTTGCTAGAAGATTCACTGTTCTGTGATAAGATTAATGAATGTTTCCTATACTGGGGCTCTGTGCTGACTGTGGGGAGCTAGAGAGATGGCTCCACAGTTAAGAGCACTGCTGCTCTTTCGGAGGACCTGGGTTCCATGGCCAGCACCACCTGGCCGCTGACAACCACCTGGAACTCCTGTTCTAGGGGGACCCAGTGCCCTCTTCTGGCCTCCATGGGTACTGCATGCATGAGGTTCACATTTAGACACTCTTACACACAGAGTAAAAATAAATAAATCTTTTAAAGATTCTATCTCCCCAGAATAAATCCCTTTCTATCATTTTTCAGTGATCCTCAGTGGCACTGAATTGTGACTTGACCTGTTGGTGTATTTTCACCCTCTGAGGACATGTATGTTCATTTCTCTATTTTGTTGGGCAGGTGTAATATCGCTGTGATTTTTATGACTGAGATGGTGGTGGATCACAGTGTGAGGGAAGACTGGGCTCTTCATCTTCCATTGTTACTTCATGCTGTCTTCTTGGGTAAGACTGGATCTAAGGGGGATTCTAGCCAACAGGATGATAAGCATGCTTGGGCCAACATCTTTAATCCCACACTCGGGAGGCAGAGGCAGGTGGAGCTCTGTGAGTTCGAGGCCAGCCTGATCTACAGAGGTCCAGGACAGCCAGGGCTACACAGAGAGACCCTGTTGCATAGACATGTGTTTTGTTTGTTGCACGTAGGTTACACTCGGTTTTGAAATGAATCCATTCCTTTCTGTATTCATTTCTGTAATATGTAATGTTCCAGGTGATCAGTCATCTTTGCAAAACTGACATTTCTGTAATCTAAACATATTAATGATGCATGTTTAAAGATAGTCAAAATATTGTGGGCTTATTTAGGGGTCTTTGGCCGAGGAAACAGATGAAAAACCATGAAACCTTATCAAAGCAAAGAGAGACATAACAGGGAATGTGGCAGGCTTAGCAGCTAGCTTAAGATGTCCAAGTGTCAGGAGTGGAGGGGAACCATCTAGAACATCAGTTAAGTTAGAGAGAGCCTGGTGTGGTGACACACATCTGTGACCCCAGCACTCAGTGGCTGATTGAGGATCTCAAACTCAAAACCAGCCCGCACTTGCAAGCAAGACAGAGCTCAAAGACATATTTTTATTAAATAAACAAACAACAACAAAACCACTTTAATAGCAGATCTGGGGAAGAGAATGCATCAGGGAAAAGACAACCACATTAAACCCACAGAGAGTCTAGAAAAGGCCACCTGTCTACATTTTATGCCAGCATTTCACTTAAGTCACAAAGTATCTTATTTTTCCTTAAGCCCAATAACAAAGACAACTAACCGCTTTCTCCCAGCAACCTGGAGTCTTCGTTATCCACAGAATCTCAGTGAGCTTCAGAGGCTGTTTATATTAAGAGATTATGCTCTCTGTTCCAGGTTTGGACCATTATCGGCCAGAAGTCTTCGAGCACAGCAAAAAGCTGCTGCTTCACCTCCTCATCGCTCTCTCTTGCAACAGCAACTTTCACGCCATTGCCTCTGTCCTCCTGCAGACCCGTGAGATGGGAGAAGCAAAGACACTCACCATGCAGCCAGCTTACCAGCCAGAGTACCTCTACACCGGTAAGAGGAGAATCGAGAATCCCACGGTGGCATCCCCAGGTGGGGATGAGCAAGTGCAGGAAACTGTGGAGTTCACACTTGGCTTCCCTTGTGATGTTATGCTTGACTTTGTGAGTGGTAAAATGACCCTGACATGTAATGTGCCTCCAAAACACCTTTTCACGGTTGAGTATCTTAAAGTGCATTTTTCGTAAATCTTTTGTCTGCTGCCCCGTGAGTATGTTCCTATTGATGTATTGACACAGAAGGATGAAGTCGTGAGATAAGGTGACTGTGCCCCCCCCCCCGCCCCTACCTGAGCAGGACAGGCCAAGCATGCAGATGTCTCTCTTGTGCCTTCTTCTTACCCTGAAGGGGTTTTTGCTTTATGGAGTCTATGTTTCACTGAAATCTAACAGAACACAAATTTTAAAAATAGAGAAAAGGGAGGTGGTTGCATGTAGACATTTTTTAACTACAGTATAACTAGAGATATTCAGTGTTAAATATATAATGAAAAAAGTGTTCTCTTATAGGTCTTTGAATAGCATGTAGTATAGCTCATTAAAATATGCTAGTATAGGGTTAAGGTATAGATCGGTGATAAAATATACACTTAACATGCATGAGTCCCGGGTTTAGTCCCAAGTACCAAATATATATGTGTGTATATATATATATACACATATATATGTATATATATATATATACACACACACACATTGTGTGTTCACATGTACATATGTGCACACACATATTAGATACAAACTTAATCAAGTTCATAACCACATTTACTCAAAAACATTAAATATAACTTACTAACAGCCATTGAGTAGCTCTTTTTTTTAATTTTTTGATTTATTTACTTTATGTATATGAATACACCATTGCTCTCTTCAGACATACCAGAAAAAGGCATCCAATCCCATTACAGATGGTTGTGAGCCACCATGTGGTTGGTAGAAATTGAACTCAGGACCTCGAGAAGAGCAGTCAGTGCCCTTAGCCACTGAGCCATCTCTCCAGCACCCTCAAGTGTTCTTTAATTTCACCTTATTCATAGTTACCTCCAAGCCTCTGCAAGCTTGCTGGCACCCTAGCCCTTTTTTCCTTTGCCTTCTCCTCCCACCAGGTGGCTTTGACTTCCTGAGAGAGGATCAGTCATCCCCAGTGCCAGACTCTGGTCTGAATTCCAGTTCCACTTCCTCCAGCATCAGTCTGGGGGGCAGCAGTGGGAACCTCCCACAGATGACCCAAGAGGTGGAAGATGTCGACACAGCCACTGAAACGGATGAGAAGGCCAACAAGCTCATCGAGTTTCTGACAACCAGGTAATAGGGTTGGGGGTGAGGGTGAGGGGTTGGCTGGGAGTCAGGTTGCTGCTCCAGGTGGCTGCTGTGTAAAATCGCCAGCCCTTTAAACCACACAGCTGGGAAATTGATCTTGCTGTTTGGGGGAAGTCCTATTTCCTCCTGATTGATACTGGCCAGCGTCAAGGGCAGAGGCTGCCAGACATGTTGCATATCCCATCGATGGGATGATGGGTCAGCAGGGAGATGTGGCATATAATGATAAGATGATGCAGCAGACAGATGCTTCCATCAACCTCAGATGGTTCTGGACGTTCTGAGTTAGCCAAGAACTTTACTCTGAAGACCACGGATATTAACCACAGTCAACCCTGGGAGCTAATGTTGTGTAAAAGCCTGCATACAGGCGATTTGGAGGCATGCTGTCCTTTTTGGGGGCTTAAGTCTTACACGTTAGGCTCACATCTTTCAACACTCAGGGCTGCCACTTAGAGTCTGACAGTGCCGCATGGTGGGAGTCACCTCATGTACCTGCATGTATATATGTATGCAATGTATATACAGTGCCTGTGAAGACCGAAGAGGGCATCAGATCCCCTGGAACTGGAGTTACAGATGGTTGTGAGCCATCGTGTAGGTCCTGGGAGCTGAACCCCGGTCCTCTGGAAGAGCAGCCAGTGCTTTTAATCACTGAGCCATTGCTCCTTACTGTTCAAACACATTTTCCGTTGATCTTTGGAATCTTACACCTTGGTAATGACTCCAAACACCAACATAAACTTTTCTTATTGGCAAACTCGGATATTTTATGTCATTTCCCAAACAAAATATAGCACCTACAGTATTCCAAGCACCGTTCTTTTTTTATAGAAGATTTTACATTCATTGATTGATTGATGATTGATCAGTGGGGAACATGCCAGCCTCGGTGTGCAGGTGGAGGACAACTACCCAGAATCAGTTCTCTCCTCCCACCATATAGGTCCCAGGGATCGAACTCGGATCCTCAGGCTTGGCAGCACATGCCTTACCTGGCCCTCTTGCTGGCCTGAAACAAGAGATTTTTTGATTGATGTAAATAAGTTTAAAATTATGGCAATAGGGATGGTGAGATCGCTCAGCAAGTAAAGGCACCTGCCCAGAAAGCCTCGCAACATGAGTTCGATCCCTGGCATCCCCATAAAGGTAGAAAGAAAGAGCAGAGTTCACAAAGTTATATGATGACCTACATACGTGCACTGCGGCATGTGCACCCACAAATTCACATCATCATTATGCATGATAATTAATTCTAGCTAATTAAAAAAAATCAAAAGAAGATCCCCACAAACCAGTTATTTTTAAGTAAATACAGACGTTTTGATATGCTTCTTCTAAGTTAATTACTAAAGTTTAAATATGCATATGTAAATATGTTTTTAATACTATAATATATTGCTATATATTATACTACATTAGCCATTATGTTATATATTACAATATATTGTAAAATGTATATGAATATAATCAATAAAGTATGTGTGTGTGTGTGTGTGTGTGTATGTGTGTATGTATGTATGTATGTATGTATGTATGGCTGGAGAGATGACTCAGTGGTTAAAAGCACTGCTACTCTTCCAGAAGACTCAAGTTCAATTCTCATCACCAAATTACTCTCTGTAACTCCATTTCCAGGAGGATTATCTCCCTCTTGTGGCCTCTGTGAGCACTACATTTATGGTACATATATGCACAGATACATACACCTAAACATAATTTAAAATAATAATATAATTTCAAACAGAATGCACTTTATCTTGTGAGTTAGAACCTCCTTGTGTGTCTTTTAACACAAAATGGCAGCCATGTGTTTAACATCAGTATGTTTTGTTTTAGGGCATTCGGGCCACTTTGGTGCCACGAAGACATCACACCCAAAAACCAAAACTCCAAGAGTGCTGAGCAGCTTTCTAATTTCCTGCGCCATGTTGTATCTGTGTTTAAGGATTCCAGATCAGGTACCTTATCCTGTCTGCCAGTGTTCTCCCATGGAGCTCACTCCATTATGACAACACATCGAACATTTCCAAACTTCAGCTAACAGCAACAAAAGTTATTCCTTTTTTGTCCATGTTCATGTGACAACCAAACATGTCAAAAGGCCTCTGGGGCTCCACCAAAAAAAACCCAAAATTCTATTTTCATTGAGTCCTCTATTCTTGTCGGTGTCCCTAGAAAGAGGAACAGCAGTCAACCATCTTAGTGACCTCAAACAATCGTGTCTCTATGTTTCCTTTTCTTTCCCACCTGGTCAGAGGGGTTTTCTGACACCTGAGCACTTGTTTTGGCAAAAGCAGTTGGGTGATATTTGCCGCCTTCCCTGAAGTATCTGATGCTTTGGCACCAGGTCTTAGATGTCTTTAGAATGAGTTAGACACATCCTCATCTTTCTCCTACTTAAAAATTTATTTCTAACAATACCTCTTTACAAAAAAGAAGTAAGCCAGGCATGGTGGCTTATCCTATAATCCAGCAGTCTGAGGCAAAAGGACTGTTTCAAGTTCAAAGCCAACCTACTACATAGTGAATCCCAGGCCACCCTGAACTATAGTGTGTAAGATCCTTTCTCAACAAAAGGAAGGAAACTATTCTATCTATACTTTCATATAAAAAACAGTCCATGGAATGAAGAAATGACTCAGTTGATAAAGTGCACAGTAGGCTGGATGCCTCACAGGCTGGATGCCCAACAGGAATGTATCTGCAACCCAGCGCTCAGGGAATAGGGCAGGTAGATCTCCAGAGCTCACTGGGCAGCCAGTCTCACTGAAATGGGTTAACTCTAGGTTCAGTGAGAGGCACTGTCTCCAAAAGAGACATTGAGGAAAGAGAGAGCCACTGAGGAAGACACTTGGCATCAACATGTGGCCTCCAAGTGTGTGCTTGTACAACACATGTATCTATCAACCTACAGACACGTATGAAAGAAAAAGAACAGTAGATGGCTGATAGAAGGAGAGTGTGTACACATGCATGTGTGCACATGGGTTGTGTGCCAGACATTGTGTTGCTTAATTCTTGTAACATCCCTGAGAGAAACAGCCACACTCACAAGTCAAAGAGAGGGATATGGGCTCTTAGAAAACCAATCTTTCCCAAAGTCACAAGCCCTCTGATTCAGAACCAGGACCACCTTGTCTCAAAGATACTTCTCATGAGTCATATATTTGTTTTTTATCTTGAAATGGCTTAATATTCTGCTATTTCATTTTTCTGCTTGTTTGTAGATTGTTTTCCTTCATTTTAAAGTTTTGTATGTCTGGCTGTTTTGCCTGCATGTATGTATGTGCACCACTTGCATGCAGTGCCTGTGGAGGCCAGAAGAGGGCAGAAGATCCCCTAGAACTGGAATTACAAGTGGTTTTGAGCTTCCATGTGGGTGCTGGGAACTGAACCCAGGTCCTCTAGAAAGAGCAGCAAGTGCTTTTAACTTATGAGCCATCTTTCTAGGGCCTTATTGCTTAAGGCCTGGCACATGATAGGCAAGCCCTCTATTACTGAGTTAGACTCATACCCTGTTTGTTTCTTAGGAAGAGTCAAAATGCAGGGTGGGGGGATGGGGGACTCTTAGCTTGTTCTAACTCCCCTCATCTCGTGACTTGGGTGCACCAGTGTGAAGCACCAGGGCTTGCCCTTCGCTCTTCTGGCCACAGGTTTCCATCTGGAGCAGCATTTGAGTGAGGTTGCACTGCAGACTGCTCTCGCAAGCTCTTCCAGGCATTACGCAGGCCGATCTTTCCAGATCTTCCGGGCCCTCAAACAACCCCTGTCAGCGCATGCCCTGTCTGACCTCCTGTCCAGATTGGTGGAGGTGATTGGAGAGCATGGTGATGAGATTCAGGTATGGAAGCGAGTGACCACTTAAGTGCCCCTCCATGACATAGCTCTCCCCGGGAGTCCATAGAAGTAGCTTTAACCCTCAGAACCACAATAAATAAATAAATAAATAAAATAAATACATACATACATACATACATACATACATACATACATATTTTAGCAGTTAACCTTTATTAGTCAAGTGTGGTGGTGCACACCTTTAGTCCCAGCACTTGGAAGGCAGAGGCAGTCGGATCTGACCAAGGTCAGCCTCGTCTACAAAGCCTGTTTCAGGACAGCCAGGGCTACACAGAGAAACCCCAACAAGAGGGATAGGGGTGGGGGCAAGGAGAAGCTAATCTTTATTATTTCCAGAAGTCACTCCAGGGGACTGTTTTTACAAATTCAGCAGAGGTGATCACATTTTGTGACAAGAGCCTCCTTTCAGTGTGCGTGTCTGTCTGGTGGCAGGAATGGTGATTTTCTATGGCGGGTGACAAGGGGTAGGTTTGTATTGGATGGGGTTGTTTGTGTCATTTGGGTCTTTCCACCCTCCGTTGAGGACTCAGTTACACAGTATGTTCAGTCAGGCTAGGGATCCCTGCTGTACACAGGCCAAACGCTGCCCTTTCCTGTCTGGATGATCTCTAAGTCGATCTGGAGAGAGGATGGGAGAGTCATGCTGGAGACCCTATAAGTGGGGCTCAGAGCTTTGGGGGCTGAGCAGGTTAGACCCAAGGGTACTGAGCAGCTCTCTGCATACCCTGTCTCTCTCCCTTCAGGCCATCGGAAGTTCCAGTCAGTTTCACAAAGACACAGATAGATCCCCTGACACCTCACCTTGCTTCTAATCTCTGACTTCCATACTTTGTCCCTCAGTTGCGTCTCCTCAGCAGGGTGCCACTCACCCTACACACACACACACACACACACACACACACACGGACCCTACCCTGTTGTATGTTTAATCTCCTTGAGGCTGTCCAATTTGGGGAAATTAATCCTTATAGTTATCGACTACCTCCTATGCTGTGTAATTCCCCAAGCGAGACTTATAATTTGATCTTGGCCTTTGTAAATGAAAAATGAATACTACCATGATTGTCGGGCTTTCAGAAATCCCATCTTAGTAGGAAGAGAATCTGCCTTAGGTTAGCTCATCCTCAGGAAGTTAGCAGCTCCGAATGCTGTCTCTGTCTGCTCTACAGGGATATGTGATGGAAGCGCTCCTGACCCTGGAAGCTGCTGTGGACAACTTGTCCGACTGCTTGAAGAACAGTGACCTCTTCACAGTGTTATCTCGGTGAGAATCAGATGACTGGCTGGTGTGTGGATATCAAATTTACTGTGCGGAATGTTGGAGAGAGAGCACAAAGAACAGGTGTAGGTTTTGAAATCTACTTAGGGCCTAAAAAGTATACTTGATATTTTCTTTCATTAAGAAAGAAAAAAAAAAACTTGGGGGCTGGAGAGATGGTTCAGTGGTTAAGAGCACTGACTGGTCTTCCAAAGGTCCTGAGTTCAAATCCCAGCAACCACATGGTTGCTTACCACCACCTGTAATGAGATCTGACGCCCTGGTGTGTCTGAAGTCAGCTACAGTGTACTTAGATATAACAAATAAGTCTTTAGGCCGACTAGAGTGAGCAGAGGTCCTGAGTTCAATTCCCAGCAACCACATGATGACTCACAGCCATCTGTACAGCTACCGTGTACTCATATACATAAAATAAATAAATATTTAAAAAAAAAGAAAAAAACTTTTAGATTTATGTGTATGAATGTGCACCACCTGAGTGACTGGGAATTACAGGTTGGTTTGAGCCATGAAGAAGGTGCTGGGAATCGAACCCAGGTCCTCAGCAAGAGCAGTAAGTACTTTAAACCACTGAGCTACCTTTCTAACCCTTTGTTATTTTCTTAAGTTTAAGCAAGTAAATGGGTTGTTATCATACACACAACATATACTCATTATATATGTATCTTAAAACATACCCAACACCTACATGGTAGCTCATAACGATCTTTAGGTCCAGTTCCAGGGCATCTGATGCACACCTGTAGTCTTTGCAGGCACCAGGAACATATGCAATACACATTCATACATGCAGGCCAAATTCTCATATTCATAAAAATAAAAATAATTTTAAAAAGAAATTTTCTTCTCTGGGCTAGCCTGAAACTCACTATGTAGAGCAGGCTGACTCAGAGATCTCCATACCTCTACCTCCTGGGAGGGTTGCGGGGGTGGATGGTAAAGGCAAGTGCTACCACACCTGGTTATTTTATTTTGTGGTTTATTTTTGTTTTGTTTGTTTGTTTTGTTTTTGTTTTTTCAAGACAAGGTTTCTCTGTGTAGCCCTGGCTGTCCTGAAACTCACCCTCTAGACCAGGCTGGCCTCGTACTCAAGAGATCCGCCTGTCTCTGCCTCCTGAGTGCTGAGCCTAAAGGCAGGCGCCACCACTGCCAACATATTTTATCTTTGAGTTGAGCAATTTTTATACATTTACTGTGATCACTAACACTACACTAGTCAATCTATATGAATCTATATGAATCTATATGAACCCATATCTCTAAATCTGTAAAAGTATAATAGGTAAAGTTGGGTCTATTGGCTGATACCTCTAATTCTAGCAGTGAAGCTGAGGCCAGCCTGGGCTGCATAGAGAGGATGGAGAAGGAGAGAGAGAGGAGGGGAGGAAGGAAGGAAGGAAGGAAGGAAGGAAGGAAGGAAGGAAGGAAGG
>JADRCD010217115.1:19088-37727 GCA_019843815.1 Montemys delectorum
CCAAGAGCTAGAATTAAAGGCATATGCTGCCACATCCAGCTTACATTTTTATTTTTACAAAATCTTAAACCGATGCTTCAGCTCAGTTAAGTGTATGTTGATAAAATCTGTGTTGAGTCCTCCTTGCTCACCAATGGGATGATTCTATGTTGAAATCACAAGTGTGCTCCAGTGTCTCCTTCATAGCCAATGTCATTTTGGTTGTGTTTTTTTATAGATTTATTTATCAGATCATCTTTACCCTCTTCCACAAAACTGTCTGGGAGCTGATGGTGTAGCTCAGTTGACAGAGCTTGCTTACCTTATATAAAGCCTTAGATTCAATTCTCAGTACCACATATGACCAGCTATGGAGGTACACACCTATAGACCTGGTATTCAAGAACTGGAGGCAGGCAGGTCAGAAGTCCAGGGTCACCCTTGCTCCTGTTAAAGATCATTCTGCCCTAGGTGAAACCCTGCTTCAATCAACAGCTCTAACAACCACAGGACCAATTTCATATCGCCTTGGAGCAAAATAAAATCTGTATATTCCTTCCCACTGGTACCACATAACAACATAATGCTCAGCTATTGCCACTGTGTCTTCTCTCATCCAGGATTTCCGCTGAATGTCTTGTGTCTCCTGCCTCAACTGATCCAGCATTTTGAAAATCCCAATCAGTTCTGTAAGGATATAGCTGAAAGGATTGCTCAGGTATGCCTTAGGATCGGTCAGGAAGTCTCCACGCCGGGTGGAAATGGCTGGTTTGGAGGAGCCAGTGCTTGTCTCAAAACTTGATTCCACTCATAATGGACATCTCCGGGTGGCTGTTAGAATTGGCATTTTTTTATTTTATTTTTTTTTTCATTATTAAGAAAACCAAGTGGGAGCCAGATGGCGGTATGGTTGTGTACCTTTGATCCCAGAACTCAGGAGGCAGAGACAGGTGAATCTCTAAGTTCAGGGCCAGCCTGGTCTACACAGTGAGTTCCAGGGCTACACAGAGAAGCCCTAGCTCAAAAGAAAGAAAGGAAGAAAGGAAGGAAGAAAGAGACAGACAGAGAGAGGGAGGGAGGGGGGCAAATGGTAGCTGTTGAGATGGCTCAGCTTTTGCCACCAAGCCTGCCGACCTGAAATCATCCCGGAATCCACATGTTGAAGAAAGAGAACAGACTTCCTCGGGTTGTTCTGATCTCCGTCTGTGCTCCCTGCACTCGCTTGCTTGTACACATAAGAACTACACAAAGTTAATGAAAGCAAAGCAAGTAGAAAGGTTCTGTGGGGGAAAGTGTGTACTAGCGAATGACTCTTCATGAAGCACTTCCATGGCTACCCGAAAGCATATGGGTCCTTCTCCAGAGTGTCAGGACTTAGGATATTTGCTTGCGTTCCTTCCTGTCCATTGGAACACTCTAAATTGGTCTGCTTCTCTCCAAAGGTTTGCTTGGAAGAAAAAAACCCTAAACTTTCAAATCTGGCTCACGTCATGACCCTTTACAAAACACACAGCTACACGAGGGACTGTGCCACATGGGTCAACGTGGTCTGTCGCTACCTTCACGAAGCCTATGCCGACATCACCCTGAACATGGTCACCTACCTGGCAGAGGTAATTGTTGATGCTAAGGATAACATCGATTTAGCCTCCATGGCTCACATGTGTATAGAGCTTTGACAGGGAATGTCTACCATGTGTTGGTGGACCAAGGTCTACAAATGCTAATGGACTCACTTTAAATCCTCATAACACACCAGTGAGTGGGGTTTTCTGTGAAGGAGCTGAGGCTGGGCTTAGTTAACTCATGAGCTGTAAGTTCAAGATAACTGACTCTAGATCCAGAGGCCTCCCTCCAAAGCTCATACCACCCCCACTTACACCCCCCTATGCTCGTGCCTATCAGCATGTCTAGGATAAACTTGATCCTAGCTTGGCATGACAGTGCACACCTGTAATCTCAGCAGGGGAGAGGTAGAGGGTGGGGAGCAGCAGTCAGATCTCATCAAGGACTTAGTATGTTGCTAGATATGTTAGTGCTTGATTATTCTAAACTACTTAACAAATTATATCCTAGAGAGAAAATCTTTATCATTGCCTCTTGTCTGTACAACTAGAAGCATGCCATGCAAGTGTGTTTCTGTTGCGGGAAATATTAAAAACGGAACCCACCAACTCTTCACGGGTGGGACCATGCACCCAAGTTCCTGCCCTGCCACCAACTCTCTTGAGCTAGCACCACCACCGCCCCCCCAGCCCCGCAGCATTTGGCTCACTTGTTCCATGAGCCACTAGTTCCCTCTCTGTTATAATCCCCTGTAGCCGGTGGTCCTACACTCCAGGAACCAAATGGATCGCCATCCTCGCAGTTTGATAACACAATACCCAGTAACCCAGTAAAATCATAACTCTTAATATTTAATTAACCAATCAGATTTATGTATCAATAATGTCACAGTTTACAAGATGCCAATACAAATCAGAACCAATTGATAATGATAAAAGCGCTATCCTCATGAAATCGGCACACCAACCTCCATTCTCCTCTGACCTCCTGCTACCCTCCCTCTCCCTGCAACTCTTAGCTCCGCCTCCCTTATCCCTGTCCAATCACAGGCCTCCCCTGCACTAATGTAATTGGACAGGGAAAATCCTGCAACATGTTTCTAGCACATTACTTGCAAACTCTTACTTGGACTTCTGCACCGTGGATGTGAGATGTCTGTAGCATTTCACAGGGCAGATGATCGCATGCATAACACCCCCTCGCCCATGTGTGGGCTGCTCAGGTCATGACGTCTCTGAGCAAATGACAGGGAACAGGGAACAACCTTTGGCCTTTTCAGTGTTTCTTTCCCTCCTGGGATATGCTTATACACCTCTTGTTAGGGTCTCCCCAGAAAAAAAGAGGGTCCTAATTATTTTAAGGTTTATTTATTTATTTATTTATTTATTTATTTTATGTATATGAGTGCATTGTAGCTGTACAGATGGTGAGCCTTCATGTAGTTGCTGGAAATGAAGGTGGCTCACTCTGGTTGCCCCACTTGCTCCAGTCACTCAGGTCTATTTATCATTTAAATATATTTATATATTTATTATTATACATAAGTACCCTGTGGCTGTCTTCAGACACAGCAGAAGAGGGCGTCAGAGCTCATTACAGATGGTTGTGAGCCATCAATGTGGTTTGCTGGGATTTGAACTCAGAACCTTTGGAAGAGCAGTCAGTGTTCTTAACCACTGAGCCATCTCTCCAGAACCCCCTAATTCTTCTTGATGTAATTATCTGGTTCCAGGTAGCTAGAAACATCGTTTCTTCAAGGGCTCTGTAAAACCAAAAGTGTCTATCTAATGGCGGGTACTGTTCACTTGACAGTTACCACTGACCCTACAGCGTTTTGGCTTACAATACAGATGAGCAGTGGACAGACCATACCAGACAGTCAAGAGCCAGGTATTCATTGGCCAGTTCAATACTCACTCAAGTGACCAGCATTTTAAAAACCCCTCCTAGCCGGGTGGTGGTGGTGCACACCTTTAATCCCAGTACTTGGGAGGCAGAGGCAGGTGGATTTCTGAGTTGGAGGCCAACCTGGTCTACAGAGTGAGTTCCAGGGCTACACAGAGAAACCTTGTCTCGAAAAAAACAAAAAAAAACAAAAAAAAAAAACAAAAAAAAAACAAAACAAAAAAAAAAACAAAAAACCTCCTAAACAGCACTCTTGCTTCCAAGAATCCCCTGGTCATAACTTTCCCTGCAAGCAAGCACACCCTTCCCTTGGCCCCCAGACAGTATGAGGAGAACCAACAACACAAACACCCTGCTATAAAAGCAGGGGACATACAGTGCCAATCCTACGGGGTAATGAAAGATTTACCATAAACATTTTTTTTTTTTTTTTTGGCTTTTCGAGACAGGATTTCTGTGTAGCCCTGGCTGTCCTGGAACTCACTCTGTAGACCAGGCTGGCTTCCAACTCAGAAATCCGCCTGCCTCTGCCTCCCAAGTTCGGGGATTAAAGGCGTGTGTGCAACCACTGCCCGGCCATAAACATTTTAAAAGTACAAATTGGATGCCGTATGTACATACAGTGGAATAATAGTCTGTCTTCAAAAGGAAAAAAATTCTGAAGCCAGAGAGAAGGCTCAGTGGTTAAGAGCACTGACTGCTCTTGCAGAAAACCTGAGTTCAAATCCCAGAGTCCACATAGCAGCTCACAGCCATCTGTGAAGTCCAGTTCCAGGGAATCTGATACCTTCTTCTGAGCTCATATGCAACAGATATACATATATATGTATGTATATATACACATATACACATCTATATATACCTAGACATATGCACATATATACATTCATACATGCAAAACACTCACATGTAGAAAATAAATCTAAAAAAAATGTAATAGATGCATAATTTTTCTGTTCAGCCCTTATCCCCAAACTGTCAGCAAAGCCTGCTCTGATGAGCTCTCCGGCTTCCTGCCCTGTGGAGTTTATTGACTTCTGTTCAGTTTCTGTCTTCATTCAAGCCCTGGCCTTGCACACACATAGCCTTGTGTTGCTGTGCTCAGGTTTCCCCTGAACTGCTCTGCCTGCTTGATGTCTACTTTGTGTGGGGGAGGCCTTACACATGAACATGAACGCGACATTCTACCTAACCTTCCCTGTCCCGTGGCTTACATTTGTGATTTGTTTGTTAATGAATGGCCTTGTTGCAACATTATCAAGGAACACTTGGTGATGTGTCAAGTGGTCATTCACTTTTTACCAAGATTTATTATTTCATTCTAATTGTGGGGGGAGGGGATGCTGTTGAGTACTGTACCTGCAGAGGCCAGTGCAGGGCATCAGATCCCTGGACCTCTGCAAGAGCAGGGCGTGCTCTTAACCACTGGGCTCTCTCTCCAGTCCAATCATGGCTTTGTATTAAAAATAATTTTATGTGCTGGGCAATGGTGGCACACGCCTTTAATCCCAGCACTTGGGAGGCAGAGACAGGTGGATTTCTGAGTTCGAGGCCAGCCTGGTCTACAGAGTGAGTTCCAGGACAGCCAAGGCTACACAGAGAAACCCTGTCTCGAAAAACCAAAAAAAATAAATAAATAAATAAATAATAATAATAATAATAATAATAATAATTTTTTGAAATAGTATTGTATGATCTCATTTCCTAGAATAGAAGTACTCCATCAAAGGGCATGTGTGGGTGCTCTTAGTTCTATACATTTGGGGAATCGGTCTTCACAGAGCTACAGTACTACAGATGATGTGTAAACAGTTTTGTTTTCCCCAGTGCCCACTGAATTCTGCTGTTCCATCTGTCCTTTTGTATAATGTTCTGTTTACACTTTCACACTGCTTTCTTTGTGTGTTTTCTTGCTTTGTTTTTGTATCTCCTTTCCAGTCGACATAGTCATTTTTCCCACATAATAGATTAATGTAGCTCTTCCTCGTGTGTGTGAACTGCTCGGTTATCTCTTCTGATGAGGGATCTCAAAATCTAACTTCTGTCAGTTCTTTGCAGTAAATCTAAACAGTGAACATTTTAAATACAGCTTTTTAAAAGTATCCTTATTTTTATGTTAAAAGTACTTGTGCATGTAGTACCTGCCCAAGCCACAAGAGGGCATCAGGTGCTCTGTATTAGAATTGACAGTTGTGAGCGACCATGTGGGTCCATGGAAATTAACCCAGGTCCTCTGGAAGAGCAGCCAGTACTTTTAAATGCTGAGCCCTTACACTATCTTTTGACTTCGTAGGCACCTGCACATAAATATGCAGTGCACATAAATTCACACACACACACACACACACACACACACACACACACGTATATAGCTTTTTTTTTTTTTTTTTTTTTTTTAAGGCTTTATGGAGACTGCAGAGGTGTTCAGGAGTTAAGAACACTGGCTGCTCTTCCAGAGGATCAAAGTTTGATTCTTAGCACCTATATAGCAGTTCACAGCCTAACTCCAGTCCCAAGAGATTGGATGCCATCTTCTGGGCTCCGTAGGCACTGCAAGCATGTGGTATATAGACTTATACACATGCCAGACCCCCATACATAAAAATAAATAGGTATAAAAGTAACTTTGATTCACCTGATATAATTGTTGTCTCCGAAGCTTACTGCCTCCACCTGCTAACCTAGGCCTAGTTCTGGAAGCTTCTAGCCTCTGTACAATCTAATCTAGGCCTCGAGTGTTTTCAGCCTCTCAGACTTGCTGCTGAGTAAGCTCACCCCTTTTTTATTCCTTCGGATTGATCTCTTACTGGCTGGTTCAACTCAGCTGTTTTGGCTCAAACTCCTCCCCCAGTTGACTGATTCAGTCTGACTTCTCAGTTTCTCCTGAAGGGCCTCACGCTGCCTCAGTTCAGGTCCTGCAAGGGAAGCCTAGTAACCTCTGAGCCAACTCTCTGGCCACAACTTTTATCATGATGCCTATTATACATATTTTCTCATTACTTTGGTTTTCTTTTGGATAATATCATCATTTTTGTTCCATTCTAAAAACAGTAACATACAGCACAAAATTTGGAGGAAGATTTTTTTTTTAGAGGAAAAAATATTAAAATTATATTATTTGTAGAGGAACATTCTTATTTTAACATTATCTACTACATAGATAATTCTGTATGTTGTCTTCTACTTATTATTATCTAATATCCTATACCATCTTTTAAAATGCCATTGTGAAGTGAGTGTGGTATTACAAACCTTTAATCCTAGCATGTGGGAGTCCAAGGCAGGTGAATGTCTGAGTTTAAGGCCAACCTGATCTACATAGGGAGTGTCAGGCCAGCCATATCTATATGGTAAGACCCTGTCTCAAAAAAAAAAAAAAGTCATGTGTTAATTGAGTTATATCTTATAACATCCTTCTTTTGTTTCATGAATGATGTTTTTAACCACATAGCAAAGGCCATGATAAAATCTGGTTTGGAATAGGTTCCTGGAAGTATGATTCCAGTTTCCAAAGCTATAGACTTTGGATGGGTGTGTTGGCACTCACCAGTTACCAGTACTCATGTCTGTATGCCCAGCACTTGAAAGAGTTTGGGGTGGGGCTGGAGAGATGGCTCAGTGGTTAAGAGCACTGACTGTTCTTCCAGAGGTCCTGAGTTCAATTCCCAGCAACCACATGGTGGCTCATAACCATCTGTAATGAGATCTGATGCCCTCTTCTGGGTGGCACATGCCTTTAATTCCAGCCCTCAGGAGGCAGAGGCAGGCAGATTTCTGAGTTCAAGGCCAGCCTGGTCTACAGAGTGAGTTCTAGGACAGCCAGGGCTATACAGAGACACCCTGTCTCAAGAAACAAAAAACAAAAAACAAACAGTTACAGTATACTTTAAAAAAGAAAAAGTTAGCTGGGCAGTGGTGGCCCACGCCTTTAATCCCAGCACCTGGGAGGCAGAGGGAAGTGAATTTCTGAGTTCAAGGCCAAAGGCCAGCCTGGTCTACAGAGTGAGTTCCAGGACAGCCAGGGCTGTACAGAGAAACCCTGTCTCGGAAAAAAAAAAAAAAAAAAAAAGTTTGAGGGTAGGCTGGACTACATAGTATAGTTGAACCAATTTAAATTTATCCAAATAAATGAGACTCAGACTATAGTTATTTTATTTGGCTCTGACAATTACTGGGGTAATCCCGAATCCACTTTTCTAACTGCTGGCCTTGCTACTTCTCCTGTGGTGTACCCCAGACACTTGCTGTTTCTCCTGGCCATGTGCTCATGGTGCACCTCCCCTTGTGGTAGCTTCCTCTTCCTTCTTCTCTCTGTCTCTCTCTCTCCTTTTACCCCTAACCAGGTAACTCAAAATCCACCTACCTCTAATCCCATCTCTCCAGGAATTGGCTGTAGCCAGTTTTATTTAACCAGTAGTTTTAAATGAAGGGACAATGTTTGCATAACCCTGGTCTGTAATCTTGAGAATTCACCCAGACCTTCTGGTACAGAATTTAGCATTACAATATGTAGCAACATAGCAAACCTCAACAACTTGGTGAAACAGTATCTCAAAACAAAAACCAAACCAAACAAACAAACAAAAAATGTAGACCTTTTCCATTTTGTTGGTCTCCACTGCTAAGTTGTCCAATTGATATCTTTAATGATATATGAAATATTTCTTTATTTCATCAACCAATTCTGAATATTCTCAATTTCTAACTTTTGCCAAGTTGATGAGCAGCAAATTATATCTTTTTTAAAAATATTTATTATATATATGAAAACACTGTAGCTGTCTTCAGACACCAGCCACTATGTAGTTGCTGGGAATTGAACTCAAGACATCTGAAAGAGCAGTCAGTGCTCTTAACCACTGAGCCATCTCTCCAGCCCCCAGAAAATTATATCTTTAAATTTGTAATTTTAATAGTGTCCCATGGTTTTCTTTTTGAGGTTATTTTCTGTTTTTTTTTCCTACTATTTGAATTTTATGTTTATAATTTCAGACCTCCCTGAATTGCCTTCATTATCATTTATTCAATAACTATGATTTTGGCCTAGAATGGTTACATGCGCCTTTAATCCCAGCACTTGGAAGGCAGAGGCAGGAGGATCCTTGTGAGTTAGAAGCCAGACCGTACTTCAGAGCTTTCAAAAAACAAAACAAGACAAGACAGAAGTAGCTAGAAGTTTTGTTTACTCTCCTAAGCACATTGCAAAGATAGGGGTGTGGGAAAGCCTGGGTACTTCTGGACAGATGCTAGAGCTGACTGGCTGCCCTTTGCTTCCCGCAGTTGCTGGAGAAAGGCCTCCCCACCATGCAGCAGCCACTCCTGCAGGTCATCTACAGTCTGCTCAGCTACATGGACCTCTCTGTAGTTCCTGTCAAGCAGTTTAATATGGAAGTCCTGAAGACCATTGAAAAATATGTACAGGTGAGCATTGAGTAGATTCACTCACTAGTCCGAGCTCTTCAGGGGAGATCAAAGAGGCCTCTTGCCTCTTCCCCATGGGTATAAGCCATCCGGCATGAGACCCTGTTTCATTCTTCCATATCTGTGACACATCACCGACAGACATACGTGCTAGTTGGCCACACCTTGAGTGGCATTTTTAGAAGAAAGACAGAAAAAAGGCCTCTTTTCTGCCTTGCTTCAAGGGCAGAGCTTTCTTGTGTGCACAGGGGCTGAGGATTCCAAGCACATACCTTGCTGAGAAGGTGGGGAAATGCCCTGCATTAGTGTCTTATTTCAGACCATCAAGAAAGATGATGTGCACATGTCCAGTTCTGGGACCAGTCGCTCTTTTGGTGTTTAAAATCGTTAAGGCTGAAAATACTCCAAAAACCAACCAAAGAATTGGAGAAATAAATGAAGAATGACAAAGTGTGAATGAATGATAAGAATGTAACAGTTTGTTATGCTAGCCTCTGCTTCTGCATATATGTTAGTATTTCTATAACAAGTAGCCCTTCAAATATTAATAAAAATGGCCGGTACACACCTTTAATCTCAGTACTTGGAGACAGAGACAGGTAGATCTCTGTGAAGGCCAGCTTGGTCTAAAGAGTTAGTTCCAGGATAACCAGGGAATAAGAGAAACTCTGTCTCAAAAAAGAAAATCACCCCCTATTATGTATAATATATACAATATTATAATAAAATTAATATAATAATATATATGTAAAAAGCCCAGACATGGTACCATACACCTTTAATTCCAATACTCAAGAAACAGAGACACATGGATCTCTGTGAGTTTGAGGACAGTTTAATCTACATAATGAGTTCCAGGCCAACCCAGACCCTGTCTCAATAAACTAATTAATTAAAATTAAAATTTATATACACACACACAAACCAACCATAGTCTGGGCCAAGATGTCAGCTGATAGACATGGAGCTGTCCTTTGGGCCTGACTCAGAAGCATTGGTCTTCTTTTACTGGGCCAGCATCCGCCCAGCAGAACACAGGATCAGCATCAGCAAATGCCTAGAGACCACATCTTTAATGCCCTGTCCTGAGACTACATCAGAAAAACAGATAAAGGTCTGGATCCTGGAAGCCAATCTGTCCTGTGTAGCCACACAGATGGAAGGGAGTTCCGATTCCACATCCCTGGGGTCAACGGTGGAGGCATCCATTTCTCTGTCCTGTGGCGTCTTCACCCTTCCTTCTAAGGGATGTACTCCATGCATCCCAGATGTCAAGAGCAAATACTGCATTTTTCTCTGGTTAATCACATTGACAAAACTATATAGTGTACATATTAGACAATGTTTTCCAGAAATTATTTAATGAAAAATGTAATTTCTAAGAGTTTTTTCCCTCCATCTCATTTTTCAAGAGCTAATAGGAGTTGTGTCTTCAGTGTGCATTCAGTCACAGGTTGGTACTCACAGGAGGAGGGTGGTTCAGAGCACATGGCCTGTTTCCTGGGGATATTAAGATGCTCACTTCGGAGAGATGGCTCTTGGGTTAAGAGCATTGGCTCTTGCTCTTGCAGAAAACCCAAGTTCAATTTCCAGCACCCACGTGGTGGCTTAGAACTGCCTGTAACCCAACTCCAGAGGAATCCAGTGCCTTTTTCTGGCCTCCAAAGGTTCAAGCACATGGTACATATAAAATAATACACGTGCATGTACATGCACATACATATATACATACATGCATGCATGCATACATACATGTACAGACATACACATCCGTATACAAAAATTATAAATAAATCTTTTTGCTTTTTGGCTTTTTGAGACAGGGTTTCTCTGTGTATCCCTGGCTGTCCTGGAACTCACTCTGTAGACTAGGCTGGCCTCAAACTCAGAAATCCACCTGCCTCTGCCTCCCAAGTGCTGGGATTGAAGGCGCGCGCCACCAGCACCAGGCTATAAATTGTTTTAAAAGAAAACCATTGAAATGGTCTAAGCAAGGTAGAGAAGAGTCTGCTGAGTGGCAGGGACCAGATTATGGGAAGACTAGGGGTGGGGAGCGTGCAGGAGGGTGAGTGAGGGTGTAAGGGAGGAGGTGGGAGGCACCCCTGTCCCTGTATCAGGTGATGAGGAGGATGTGATGTAAGGTGGAAAGAGATCAGTATTCCCAGTGAAGAACAGAGCAGCAGCAAGACCCAAAGAAACAGAAAGACCAAGAGGACAGGACCTGGAGATACCAAATTCTGCCCATGAGTGATCAGCAGTCTACCTTGCATGGGAAGCTCTTCTCTTTCTGACAACCTAAGGTAGCTTGCAGGCTGGAGGGACAGCTTAGTGATGGAGAGCACTAACTGCTCTTCCAGAGGTCCTGGGTTCAGTTCCCAGCAACCACATGGTGTGGTGGCTCACAACCGTCTATAATGGGATCTGAAGCCCTCTTCTGTTGTGTCTGAAGACAGCTACAGTGTACTCACATACATAAAATAAATAAACAAATATTTTTTAAAAAAAATAACACCACCTTGCAATTTTTAACTAAGCATGTGGGTCATGACCCCTTTAGGAGATGAATGACCCTTTCACGGGGCGGGGGGCGCCTAAGGCCATCAGAAAACATTTATTTACATTATAACTCATAACTAACAAAATTACAGTTATGGAGTAGCAATGAAAATAATTTTCTGGTTTTGGGGGTCACCACACATGGACCTATTAAAGAGCCACAGCACTGGGAAACCACTGATTTAAGTGATGTCATACAGACACAGCAGCCGTGTGTCATTTCACTTATAAATGCTCTCTGTATATCATTAGTCATTTCCTTACTACAAACTTTATGTTTTTAAGTCAGAGAGTTGTGACCCGTCACAAGATTGTTCGGTAGTGAGCATTGGATCTGAAAATGTGGACTCACTTTTTTTTTTTTTTTTTTTTTTTAGAACAGGGTTTCTCTGTGTAGCCCTGGCTGTCCTGGAACTCTCTCTGTAGACCAGGCTGGCCTCTAACTCAGACATCTGCCTGCCTCTGCCTCCCAAGTGCTGGGATTAAAGGCGTGCACCACCACTGCCCGGCATGGACTCACTTTTAACCCTTGGATGTTTCTTGCCAACAGAGCATTCACTGGAGAGAAGCGTTGAATATCTTGAAGCTGGTCGTCTCTCGATCGGCCAGTCTGGTACTGCCTTCCTACCAACACAGCGACCTCTCCAAGATAGAACTCCACCGGGTGTGGACCAGCGCCTCAAAGGAACTGCCTGGCAAGACCCTGGACTTCCACTTCGACATCTCAGAGGTCCTGACCACTGGGACATTCTCTGTAGCCTGAGTATAGGATGCCAGAGGGTAAAAGCAGTTGCCTAGAGAGAGAAAGACTTGCATTTGTTTTAAATGAAGGCATCTGAAGCCTAAATTGGGTTCTGTTCCTTTAAGAATGAATGGGTATGGGGCTCTCAATTGGGAATTATTAAAAATGGAAACCACAGGCTGGAGATGGCTCAGTGGGCAAGAACACTTGCTCTCCAGGCACAAGGACCAGAGTTCAAGTTCCCAGAACCCACGTAAAAAGCTTGATATAGTTAGCCATTCGTGTCCATAATCCTCCCACCCCAGGGTGGAGAAAGGCAGGCACTGAGAACTCACAGGGCAGGTGGGACAAAACCACAAGTTTTGTTCAGTAAGAGACCCTGTCTCAAGGAAATAAGGTGGAAAAAGAAGGAAGACCCTTCCATCCCATGTCCTGCTCTGGCCACCGCAGGCACTGCATGCAAGCATGTGCATGCACACACTCCTATCCATGGATCACACAAACAAATGAGAGCCACAGAGACAGGGGCAAGGGAGGGGAGGGAGAGATTGATTCCTTCATTGACAATCACCTTTTTGGAGGTCAAGATATGACACTTGTATCATATATTTAGAATGAAAATGATAGTAAGATATTAAGTCAACTGCCATATTTAACTTTTTTTCTGGGGGGCGGGGGGGGGAACTATTTTTCAGCCTTTAGCTTGAACTTGTTTTGATCCAAAAAGGTAGAGAAAGCATTAGCCAGTTAATGTGAATCCCTCAGCTCCCAGGGACCCAGAACTGTTGTTCCACACAGGTAGGACCTTGGGAACTAGGGACAGGAGGTTCCAGTCAGTTTCTGCCACTTCAAGGATCTCCAGGTGAGACCTTGCTGGAGGCAGAATGTAAAAGGTGCTCTCCCGCCTGACCACATACTGTAGGAGTCTCAGAAAGTGAACTTTATCAAGTATTATTAAGAATACTTTGGCCATGATCTCATCCATTTAAATAATTGAAGTGGTAGATAAAATTGTCAATAACTGGGAGTACATATTGATGACCAGAGACTGGAGAGAAGGAAATAAATTTTAATCTTTTATTATAAGACATTATTGCAAGTTTGGTCTGGTGAAAGAAGTCTGTAATTGCAGTACACAGGAAACAGAGGCTTCAACCCAAAGCCAGCATGGTCTAGGGAGCAAGTTCAAGCCAGACAGACCAGGGCTACAGAGAGGGAGAGGGAGAAGGAGATGGAAGAAGGGAGGGGAAGGGAAGGAGGGAGGGGGAGGAAAAAACAGAGAGACAGAGAACAAGATGGAGAGACAGAGGCAGACAGACAGACAGACTAAGGATGGTGGCAAGAAGAGCAAGAGGACAGGGAAAGAGAATGATTCTTTCAAACTTAAACATCTGAATATTGACTTTGCCTTCTTCACTTTGCTTCAGTCTTCATCATTAGAGTCTAAAGCACAATGAGGTCATTGCATTGTTTTCTTGCTGACAAGGCAAGTAGGGAGATATTCATTGTGCAAACAGCTCAGAATATGTACTGAACACCAGGTTAATGAGCTAGAGTATAACATTTCGTATCTGTGTCTGATCTGGTTCTAATCACCTGACCAGTGTTTTGTTGTTTTGTTTTGTTTTGTTTTCAAGACAAGGTTTCTCTGTGTAGCCCTGGCTGTCCTGGAACTCACTCTGTAGACCAGGCTGCCCTCAAACTCACAGAAATCCACCTGCCTCTGCATCCTGAGTGCTGGGATTAAAGGTGTGCGCCACCACACCCAGCTTCCACATGATCAGTTTTTAATTACTTCTGGGCTGAACAGTTCCTTGTACTGTAGAAGTGCTGAGATTGGATCATAATGTCTCTGCATCATTCTTTCTCTAGACTCCAATCATTGGGAGACGGTATGATGAACTCCAGAATTCCTCTGGACGGGATGGGAAGCCTAGGGCCATGGCTGTCACCCGGAGTGCATCCTCCACCTCCTCTGGCTCTAACTCCAATGTCCTTGTTCCTGTGAGCTGGAAAAGACCCCAGTATTCTCAGGTAAAGCTCCCTACATGAAACTAATCTCTGCCATTCAACATCACCCGGCCCTTTCAACAATGGTGTCTCATGGCATTGAAAGTCAATCCTTTTATCTGTGAACAGGCCATTGGCTGTTCTGACTCTTGCCTCTTCTCTCATTAACTCTACCTCTCTTATGGCTTGCAAACAAAATCTGGTCTGGCCTCCCTTTCATGTGGCAGCCTTCAAATGTGGAAAGCACTTCTGACCCTTACCCCCAACCCATGTCCAAATGAGTCCTCCAAACACCACGTCCAATAAAAAGAAGCCAGGGCCACACACTCATTGAGCCTTCTAGACATTCTCCTCAGAGCATAAACTAAGCATAGTTGACATCAACAAGCCAAACTTTGCAAAGAGAGCAGAAGGAACTACCAGAATTCTCTGTGTGTAGTTATCAGAGCCTGGGACTGAGTACAGCCCACGGGTAACTGTCATAGTATTGATGCCCCGAGGCTGTCAGGTAAAATGCCTGCATTGTTCTGAAGTATTTTAGTGGCATGTGTCAGACACCCTCTGGAAAGTTATTTTAAGTGGAAAAGGAATTTATTATGCCATCCATGCTAGTATTGTGCAAAAGAGTCAAAAAAACCCTGAGGGGCTGGGTTAATGAAGGTTGACTTGGCTCCTGAGGTTCCAGTTCACAGTTACTCAGCCCTGTGGCAGCAGAGAACATCATGATGGAGCTTTATGGTGGAGGAGGCTCACTCATCTCATGACAGCTAGGAAACAAAGAGAAAGAGAAGGTCTGGGAGTCCTGCTACCCCCTCCCAGAGCCCACCTCCAGTAACCTAGCTTCCTCCCACTAAGCTCTGCCTGCTGTGGGTCCACCATCTCCCAGTAACACTGCAGGCTGCTGACTAAGCCTTAGCCCATGAGCTTTTGATTAAAAACTGAAGATCAGGATGGCAGAAGCATTTGTCTTGGCACAGCTGCATCCTACCTAGTTCCCAGATGTTAGGATCCTTGGATTCCCTCTCCTTTCTGCCCCACCTCCTTACCTTCCCAAGGTCATGACCCCTGCTGTCACCTTTGATAGCTCCATTCTCAGAGAGACTCTTTTTCTAGGAAGCTACAGCAAATTCTTTGTTTAAAAAAATATATATTATTTATTCTTTTCTTTTCTTTTTTTTTTTTTTTTTTTTTTTTTTTTTTTTTTTTTTTTTTTTTTTGGTTTTTCGAGACAGGGTTTCTCTGTATAGCCCTGGCTGTCCTGGAGGTCACTTTGTAGACCAGGTTGGCCTGGAACTCAGAAATCTGCCTGCCTATGCCTCCCAAGTGCTGGGATTAAAGGCGTGCGCCACCACCGCCCGGCTTTATTTATTCATTTTTATTTATATGAGTACACTGTAGCTGTCTTCAGACACACACCAGAAGAGTGCATTATATTCAGTTACAGATGGTTGTGAGCCACCATATGGTTGTCAGGTATTGAACTCAGGACCTCTGGAAGAGCAGTCAGTGCTCTTAACCACTAAGCTATCTCTCTAGCCTGCTAAAGCAAATTCTAAAGATTCCAGATGTTTATGGTTTGGGGTTCTGATGATTTCATGCTGGGGACCCGCCCTCCTCTGATATCCACAGTAGTTCTGGAAGAGGAGCTTTTGATTAGATTGATTTGTTTTTAATTCTCTATGTATGAGAGTCTTGCCTGCATGGGTCTATCTGTGCATGTGGTACCTATAGAAGCCAGGAGAGGGCATCAGATCCCCCTGGAACTGAAATTACAGATGGTTATGAGCTGCCATGTGGGTGCTAGGAATTGAACTCAGGCCCTCTGCAAGAGCAACAAGTGCTCTTAACTGCTGAGCCATCTCTTCAGCCCAGGAGAAGAAACTTGCACAGTGTTTGAAGGTGGAAGAGAGGAGAGTTTCCCAGAATAGAAAGCAAGCCTGGGTTATCAAAAACAGGCTAAGTGGGTACTGGGCAAGTCCAAAACTATATCTGCACACCACACAGCTTACTGTCATCTCTAGGACTGGAAGCCTGGCACAGAGCCTAGTGGCACTCTGTGGCGGCCAATGATCACAGTCATGGTGAGGAAAGAGAAGAGGAGGGTTCCACCCTGTGCCTTGTTGCACTGATTTCAGAAATAAGAGAGTGAGACTAAGACCTAGGGAAATATCTCATCCTTCAACAGGAATGTCCTCCTGCCTGGCTTTGAATGACCCCATGCTGAGTAATTCTGTAAGTTGAGATGAAAGATGCAACGAACCAAGTTCCATAAAGAAAGAAAATCTTAAGCAGGGAGTAGTGGTGCATGCCTTTAATCCCAGAGAGGCAGAAGCAGGCAGATCTGTGAGTTCAAGGCCAGCCTGGTCTATATAATGAGTTCCAGGACAGCCCAGGCTACTTAGAGAGACCCTTCCTCAAAAAAGGAGGAGGAAGAAGATCTTAGGCGAATAGCACCCTCTAGAAATTTCCAGCTAACAAAGCAAAGTCAGATAAAAGGGGATTCACAGGATTGCTTTGTGTTTGATTCTTAAGTACATTAACAACTCTAGGTTCACATTATCTCTTGATTCTAGAAGAGATCCTGCACATAAGAGGCTGAAAAGAAAGTTCTTGAAGAAAAATGAAGGGATTTAACTCTACTTAATTTTAACTTTACCATGCTTTATAAATAACTGGGTGCTTTCAGTCTACAGACAGTAAAAACATTATCTCAGTGGAGCCAGGAAAGGCTTGTTCTCTAACAGAATAGATTTATTTCTGATGGACAGAAATCCAAGCTTTCCTGAAACTAAAAGTTCTCCCATACAGGAAGAGATCTCAAGGGAACTCTTGGATGGCTACAGTAAGGCCTAGGACTAGATTTCCATAGAGCACACACCCTCCCTGAATAACAGGTCTGCCCTATACAGTTCAAACATGGAGAGAGCCTTGTTTTAGTTAACAGTCACTTTAAAATACATAAGTAATATTTATTTTATTATTGTGAGCTGAACAGATGGCTCAACAGTTAAGAGCACTGGTTGCTACAGAGATGCTGGGTTGAGTTCCCAGCACCCATGTGGCAGCTCAGAACCATCTGCAACTCGAGTCCCAGAGGAATCTGACGCCCTCTTCTGGCCTCTTCTGGCATTGCACATATGTGGTGCATGTATATATGTGCCAGCCCTAATAGGAGTTTATGTAACTATGCTGTATAGTTTTATGTCAACTCTAGTCATCAGAGAGGAGGGAACCTAATTAAGAAAATGCCTCAGGAAGATAAGGCTACAAACAGACCTGGAGGCCAATTTCTTCATTAGTGATCAAAGTGGGAGGGCCCAGCCCATTGTGGGTGGTGCTATCCCTGAGATGGGTGTCCTGGGTTCTATAAGAAAGCAGGCTTGCTGAGCAAACCATGAGGAGCCAGTAAGCAGCACCCCTCCACAGCCTCTGCATCAGCTCCTGCCTGAAGGTGCCAGCCCTGCTTTAGTTCCTGCCCTGACTTCCACTAGTGATGGACCATGATCTGGAAGTATAAGCCAAATAAACCCTTTCCTCCCCAACTTGCTTTTTGGTCATGCTGTTTCCTCAAAGCAATAAAAAAAATCCTAGCTAACACAGCCACCATTCACTCTCTGTGGCCAGAGCCTGTATGTATGAAGGCAGGTTTGTTCATGGGATCCAGAATGAAAACCTTCCCTGTGTTTTTTGTCTTGTAGAAAAGAACAAAAGAGAAGCTGGTGCACGTCCTTTCTCTGTGCGGCCAGGAAGTTGGACTAAGCAAAAACCCATCTGTAAGTTCTCTCCTGCGCCACGGTTATTTTGGCATCTTATTGCTTTTGCCTTTGGACTCCTTTGTCATTGATGTTAAAGACTCTTGTATGGCTGACACATCTGATGGGCACCGCCTTCAGCGCCCATGTCACTCCTCACACCATGAATTGTGATCTCAGAGACAAGGGAAGGCTTCACAGCTGTTTGCCTACAGAAACAGCTGTGTCCAGACCTTTATTATTCTTGTCAGCATGCCCAGACTATATTACCACGTCCACAATGGTGTCTGTCACATCAAGAACACTCCTCTCCATCATCTTGGATAGTTTTGCTCACTGCGCACTCATCCTATTAGGGCATCACCATTTCTCTTACATAAAATAACACACAAATAATGATGTGCCTGCCAAAGTTTGCTCAAAATGTTACGGTCTGCTCACCAGTCACACTACAGTGGCAAAACAAGAAAACTTTACAAATATCTATCCAAACAATGCCATTTAAGTTATCGCTGGTGTTATGGGTAGAAAATAAAATGCCCCCAGGCTTTTAGATGGATAGATGACTGCTCGGAAACAAATTTCTGAAATTAATAGAAAATTCAAATTAGGTATAGTGAGCAAATTTTATGGAAAAAAGGTGGTAAAATCCTCAGGGCCTGAAGATGTGTGTGTGTGTGTGTGTGTGTGTGTGTGTGTGTGTGTGTG
>JADRCD010217116.1:0-18481 GCA_019843815.1 Montemys delectorum
CCTACACCATTACCAAGGAAAGAAGGGAGACAGGAAAAGCAAAGAATTAGACCCAGCCAAGTGTTCTAGATTCTGACACTATTGTTCCCTTTGCTGGACACTCTGCCTGCTAAGACTTACCTATCTCAGGAGCCCTGTGAGTGACTTGCCAAGGCTGTGTGTAGCTTTTAAGCAGGAGTTGCTAAGGACTCAAGAAGTCCAACGTGTACTACCCGGTCCTGGTTTATCCTGAGTTCACAACGTTCTCTTTAATACACATGCCCCTGTGAATGCCATAACAAATAAAGACCAAGAGGCAGGCTATCACAAAAAGATCTCCAAGCACCGAAAGGCAGACTGCTACCTCAGGGAAGACTAGTGAGCATTTACAAAGAGAGAGAGAAGAATCCGGGTTTAACAACTAGAAACCAGTCTCCCAAGTAGACAAGAGAAAAACAGAAGCCTGCTGAACTCAGCCTTGGCTAAGACCAGAATGGCAGGGAGGCAGGAGGATGTCTTTTTAAGAATTCTATCTATACCCTGAGAAATGAATGTGCTGAAACAGAGTCATCAATCAATAGCTCTCTTTTCGTCCAACCCAAGAGGTAAAAGCATCCACTTCTTCCTTTGTATCTAAAGCTCGATCACAAAAATTTATCATCTTGAGAGATGCTATTTCAGTCAATGTTGGCTGAAGGAAAGAAAATGTATAAAAACCATTCGGTGTTTTCTGTAGCTCAATTTATTCATATAGTCAATAAATATTTTAAGTCATTTGTTCGATGTTAAGCATAATGGACAATCTGACCTATAGCAATACCAAGAGGTAAACGAAATGCAGCCACCGAGGAATGTGCTAACTGGGGTGGCAACGGTGGTGAAGATAATTATACTCAGAAGACAGGCAGGCGTTCTGCTATGAAGATGGGGGCCAATAAGATGTGGCCCACATTGAGGAAAATTTAGAGTATTTATAGGGAAAGTAGAATTTTGTGTCTCCGAGAATAACAGCTCTCCCAGAAGGACCTGTGAGAGGGAAGCAGGTAAAGGCTAAAAACAGTGTCTTCTAATTCCATGCTCGTGGCTGACACGGCTGTGCCTTAGCTTCACAAATCAATGCCAATGGACTTAGAACTTCCATTTTACAAAACTCCGTGTTAATTGTAACTGCCTGCTCTCACCTGGTTTTATGTTCCATCAACTAGATATCTTGCACTCCTGGTCAATATCATTCATGAAGTGAACGTAATCCTGAAATCAAAATCCATAGACCCACTTTTCCCTCTCCCATTGTGTTGTAGGCATTCTCCTCTACAAAATGATCTCCTCTGAATGAGGTTACAAGGAAAATTTTCAAGTGACACAAAATGTTGCCTCTAAAACCAAAAATTTATCTAAAATTATCTTTCTGCTGTTTCTCTGAACTCACTCGATGGCATGAGTGGAAACAGCCCAATCATACACTTAGATAGAATGTCTCTTCCTCTGACTCTTCCAGTGTCCCACCCCCATATAGATGTACTGAGATGTTACTTAGAAGGGAAGGAAAATGAAGTCCAAATATGGTATCTGATGAGCTTTGACAGACACAGGCATGCATGTAAATGCCACTCTAAGCAAAAGCAAGTATGTTTACCAACCAAAAGTTCTCTTTCTTTCTTTGGTGGTGGTGCTTAGAGGCAGGTCTCACTAAGTGCTGTGAATTGATCTCCAGCTAGGATCATAGGTTTACACCACCACACTCAGCTTTGCTATTTTCATTCTTCTACTTTAATGATCCAGGCTGCCTTAACAAGCCCACAAGAAATCTAGTCTATGCTCAAAGAGAACGGTATTTAAATAAGTAATTAAAAAGCACAGAAGCTAACTATTTAAATTCTTCCTTTAGTTTCCTTATACACACAGGAATAATTTTATCATGGAATAAGTATCAAAAACATTAAGAACACTAAAAACATTTGTTAAGCTTTTTTTTCAGATGAAGAATACACACAATTCTTCATATAAATGAGGCATAAATTCAAAACAGAATTACTACCCAACTAAAACCCATAGAACAATGTAAAATAGAGCAAAACATACACAGACTCCATTCATAAATAAGGAAATGACATGAGCAGTCTAGCAACTATTATAGGAAGGACATATTGAAGACATGAAGGAAGGATTACACAGTGTGTGTGTGTGTGTGTGTGTGTGTGTGTGTGTGTGTGCAAGACTGCACATTTGTAAATGCTTAATGAAATATTAAGTAAAATAAAAGTTGAATTGAAATTGACCATAGCATCCTCTTGGTAGCTGCTGGATGTGAATGTCTCAAATTTCCAAGCTGAGATCCACGGAGTTGCAGTGAACTCCAACCTAAATGTTGTCACTGAAGATGTTGTGTGTTACTAGCTGACACTGACTGTGAATGGAAATGTTGAGCTCAGTTGCTTGGATGATTCTCACCATTGACTGAAAAGTAGGTTTGTGATGCAAACACGCGCTTGATGCTGTACCTGTCAACACTTGCAGGGGTGACCCCATACTGATGTTAAATCTGTGCTCAGCCCTGTTACCATCTGTCTGGCTTTTTTTTTTTTTTTAACATTCATTTAATGTAATGCCTGAACAATGGCAAGGGGAAACTGCATTAAAAAGCTTTTTCAGGTCCCAAAATCACCTCCTAGTAGTAGTTGGATATTCCTAGATTATTTATTTATGCAACATGAGCATTCTTCATTTCCGGCAAACTTCAGCATCTGTTTCAGAACTTGACTTGGAATTCCAGTCTATCAGTGCACATAAGGGCCTCCCACTCAGAACATCAACAAACTGCCCAGTCCAAATCAAACATTTATTTAAGACACATTTATTGAAAGAGAATGAATACATCATGACTAAGTCTTATTTACTTACTAACCTCTCAAATACAAGATGAGTATCAGCATTCAAACACACACACTACTGAGAACGCTAGATCATGAGAAAGATCGCACTTTAGAAGAAAGAAGTTTTGTTCCGTCGACTTTCAAATGAAACTACTATTTTCCCAAACATAAAACATGTTTTTCTTGGGACAGGAGAAACAGCATAGTGGTTAAGAGAACTGACTGTTCTTCTAGAGGACCCAGGTTTGGTTTTCATTACAGATGTGGCAGCTCATCACCTTCCAGAATTCCAATTCCCAGAGATTAGATGTTTTCTTTTCACCATTGCAGGCCTTGAATCCTCATGGTACAGATACACACATTTAGGCAAACATTTATACAAATAAAATAAAATAATAAATTAATGTGATTTTTTTCACCAAATCTAATTATCATCAAATATTTTCTTTATACAACGATTTGAGAAAGAGAAAGACTTAGCTACCATTTAAGGCAGAAATACAGATGAGAAAGTTTAAGGACTACAAGTAAATGCATAGGAAGGGAAATAAGGCAAACAAAGGCAGAGATAACAAAAGCAAGGGAAGTCAAAGAGATAAAATATGGACTAAGCTGTGGATAGAAAAGTAAGGGTGGAGAGTACAAATAAAAAGAATTTAAAACCCACACTGTAAAGAATAACCTATCAACAATAATTGCAGAAGCCTAAAGAAATCATGGAATTTGTGTCTCATTTTTCTACCAACTAATTAATAGGACCTTCAATTAAAGTGTCATCAAATATAGGCAAGATTGCTGATTCTCAAGTTTAGATACATTTTTAAAGATTTATTTATTTTATATATATGAGTGCTCTATCTGCATATGCACTGACTGCTCTTCCAGAGGTTCTGAGTTCAATTCCCACCAACCACATGGTGGCTCACAACCATCTGTAGTGGGATCTGATGCCCTCTTGTGGTATGTGTAAAGAGAGAAGCAGTGTACTCATATGTGTGTGTGTGTGTGTGTGTGTGTGTGTGTATAGTAAGTCTTTTTAAAAAAGAAATTAAGTTTGAGGACATTGTAAAAGTTGTATTATTTTAACTTGTGTAGAATAATTTCCTACAATAACTGTTTTACAAATTTAATGAGAAGGTCAATATTGTTTTACACTTTTTGACAAATTTTCTCATTTCTAACACAAGACAAGGCAGGGATTTTTCACATTTGCTTCGATATCTGGTCTGTAGTAACGCATCATTTGGTTGAAATACTTAAAGACAACCTGACATTACACAGATACAAATTGCAAAGAGTTCCCCAGTAATTGTGAACAATCTATTTAACATGACATCAAATCTCATTAGTGTTCAGCCTCATAGAGATTAGCTCTAATGAGAAGAAATATATCAGGAGAAGATTTTATTCAGTGTTATGTTGCAATTCTTTCCCTGCCTTAAAGAAATGATTTTTTAAATCTATGAATAGTTTTATAACATCATTCATTGGTCATTAGGAAAATGGGGTTCCCTGCATCATCTAAATGTTGGCACATTTCATTATCCATTATCAAATTATGGTATATTTTAGTTGCATGTTTTTCCAAATTTTAATTTATTTTCAGGGGCTAGAGAAATGACTCAGTGATTTAGAGAACTGGTTGTTCTTCAGCAGAGGACCTGGGTTCGGTTCTTAGCACCCACACTTTAGATCACAATCATCTATAATCATCTGTTCCAGGGAACCTGTTACCCTCTTTTGACCTCCATAGGCATTAGGCACACACAGTACACATACAATACAAGGAAAACACCCATACACATAAAGTACATTTTAAATGGCATTTCATAGGTAGGAAAGTGCCTCAGCCAGTTTGTAATACAAACAATTGCAATTATACTTCCCCTCAAGACAGCATCACATTTTGGTATAGAACAGAAGTGCCTCTGTAAATGTTTCCCATTGTCCAAGAATACACAGATTATAATTTTAATTAAGTGGATATTTTATAATGTTTCATCAGTGGTATTTTTAATTGGGAGTCTGGCTATGTTAAATGGTACAGTGATCATTATAATCATTATAGGTTGATGGGTTGGGTTAATAAATGCTAAGATGCTTAAGAGTTTTGCCCATGACAACATTGTGACCTCAGTATAAATGCCAACATGCTTCAAGAGGCAAACGACATCTTAGTAGTACATTCTAATCCTTTAGACTTGTCAGACTCCATAGAAGGGGTTAAAAAATGTTTGATAAGAGTACAGATGAAGAGGCAGCAGAGAAAGGCTGGAGAGATGGCTCAGCCATTAAAGGCCAGGTTCACCAACAAACATCTAAGAACCAGAATAAAAATATCTCAAATCCATCTTGGGTGATCAGTGGATCTCCCCAACTCACCGAAGTGACTGCCTAGAGCCAATATGGTGCACTGAAAGAAAAACTCATCAAAGCAGAGTTTCAAACAAACAAACGCCAAGAACGCTCACATGTAGTGGGATGGTGTTTGTTCAATTTCTACCAGCAGATAGAGCTAAAAGGCAACAGGAAAATTAGTTTTAGAAGAAAAATTACTGGGCTGAAACCAAATGGAATGCCTGACCTGCTGTGATGGACCCGTGTCCCCTTTTTCGGTGACAGAAGCCAAGACATATGTTGCACTTTCTTTGTGAAGTGTAAACAAATGACTGCAGGTGCTTTTTCAAAAACAAAATTAACATAGTTTTATTTTTATTTGGTCTGGAGAACATATCCCCTTCAAAAGAAAGAGAAAAAAAGAAAGAGAGAGAGAGAAAAAAAGATCAAACCCTGGCTGTTGGGATTTGTTTGAAGTGCACTAAAAACAGTCACGCGAGCAATTTTATGATGCTAGTTCCTCGCTTTGATACTACATAAGGCTCTGAAAGAAATTTATGTTCCACTGCAAAGCTTGTTGAGTGGCTTCATGACAAGGACAGTGGAGCTGGAGAGTGAAGTCAAGACTGTAACTAATTATCAATTTGTTTCTAGCGATGACTAGCCCTTTAGCTGTGTACTAACTTTAAGCAACACTAGTTTTCCTTAAAGCAATACAGGTAAAAGACGTTGTTTACTTAGTCATACAATCCCATGGGGGGCAGCGGCATGGAGATTCTTAAAATAATCGCATAGGTGCATAAAACTAAGTTTTCTATCTGTTCCTCTTTGGGGACATCCATCAATACAAGTCAAATCAAATGTGACTTGATTCAGAATGTTGTGATAACATTTACCAATGGCAAGTATAAATGGACAACCCTCATAGATTGTCTAGCAACTTCCTTATGACTAGCAATTGGTTCTTGGCTTTGCCAATCCCCAGATGGAGACAAGGATAAGAATTAAATTTAACATCCTGGGTCATGTCTAATTTTGCCCATCTGAACTTTCATCTGAAGTATCTTCACAGGATTTATTTAGGGTTGCCCTTTTGCAGTAATGTGTACATAAATAAACATCTCGCGCCGATGACTTATTGTCTGACCAGGACTTTCTCAGTTTAGTATTGCTATGATGGCACCAACAGGGATACTTAGGAGTCAACCTTCATCTTGGGCTGCAATATGAAAGCTAGGAGCCATGCATCTCTGTACCCAAGCTCTGCATAGTGGCAACATGCAAGAAGAGCAATAGAGGAGTGCCTACTACATCCCAGGCCACACATTGCATATGTGGAGAAGCAGCTGGCATGCTGTAGTCTGTTCCCTACAGTGCAGTTGTGATTTGTGATCCACATATCCACCATCCCACCACAATGCCCTTTGGAAGATCTAAGAAACTGTCATCTGTTCATTTCTTAAACTTCATATTTCATTGTCAAGGTATGTACTTTATTTTTTGAGATAAGAGCTCATGGGCTGGAGAGATGGTTCAACTGTTAAAGGCTAGGCTCACAACCAAGACATCAAGATAGGTTCTCATGTATCCCAGGCTGGTTTCAAACTCCCTGTGATGACCTTCAATGCATGATCCTCAAGTCTCCCCCTCCTACTTGGTGCTCTACCATGCCTTGTCTATGAAGTCTGAGGACTGAACATTGTGAGAGAGCATTCTACCAATTGAACTATATCTCCAGCTCAAGACATGGACTTCAGTGACTCCTGCATTGTGTAGTAACAACCTCTGGGGAGGCCAGAAGATGATAAAACTTTCCAAGTGCCAGGAACGATTATGTTATCCAGTAACATTGTCCATGTTCACGTCTCCCTTCATTACAGTTGGCTCCAATGAAATCAGAATTAGACATGCAAGAAAGCATGACAATATAAGTCAGTCTAATTGATTGTTCCATTCCAGGCCCCAGAGTGTGATAAACTGACATCATAGTGCTGATACGGTTTTTTCAATAGTAACATCTCAAAATACTTTCTAGCAGCTTAATGAATATAATATATATATATATATATATGCACATATATATATGTATATATACATACACATATCATTAACTGTGGAACCAAACATGAGAATGATTTAGGAAAAGATGCATAAAATTAACTGAAGTTACTAGAATTACTTATTGAGTCATTGAGTCATATAGCTGCTATAGATGCTACTTAGCTAAGGTCCCTGATTTAGTTAAACAAAAACTGACCAAGAATAATCTTGTTTCAGTTTTCACTGTCAATTTCACACAAGCTAGAATCACCTTGGAAGAGAATCTAAAGAGGAATTGTTTAGGTAATGCTGGCCTTAGGGCATGTCTATTGGGGATGGTCGTGATGGTTAACTGACATAGGAAAACATATCCCACTGTGGGCAGCACTAATTCCCTAGGCCAGGACCACTGCGTTGTCTTGGTTCTGCTCTTGACTATGGGTAAAATGCTTTAACCTCCTGCCTTCATTCCCCACAATAACCTAGGATGGGGCTCTGTAAGCCGAATAATCCCTTTCTTTCCTAAGTTACTTTTTGTCAAGGAATTGTATCACAGAAGTGAAACTAGAACAGACCTTCTTCCAGACCTCAGAAGCATCTGCCAGCTCCGGTCAGCTTACTTCTCCACCTAATGAAGAGCTCTGGCAGTGTTCTACCATGAAAACACCATCAGAGGCTCTAACCTGGTGGTGAGTGATTTAGGCTGCCAGCTGAACTGGGGACAGGAACTCACAAGAACACAGTCAACACCAGGCTGGTAAGCATGGCTCTCATTCTTAATTGCAGGTGGGAACACCTTTAAAATAGTTTCATTTCTACTCTGAGTGTCCTAAGGTAAATAATGTGCTGGGGAGAAGTGGAAACTTACCCAAAACAGAAACAAAAAACAAAAAACAAAAAACAGTCTTTCACCTTCAGAGAAGGAAGTCCTGGAAGACAATGGATTTTATAATTAGTCAAGTGTAGTCGCACAGGTTTCCCACCGGCAGGAACACACACAGACACACAGGATCCTTCTGCAGCCACCGTTTATTGCATCTTCAAGAGGGGCGACCCCAGACCCCCGAAAAGGCACTGCTTATATATGCCCTGGAGCGGCGTGTTCATTCTGATTGGCTGTTTGCTCAGGAGCACAATATGCCCCTGATGGGTCGTGACTTGGCGCACTCTGGCCCTAGGCACATGCGCAATTCACCTGTAAACTTGGGAGAGCACCAGATGTCAGTGCCATCTGCTGGCTATCACCGCTCACCGCAGCTCTCTACAGTCAAGTATGGAACTTTCTACTGTTCTTTTCTCACAGAGAAAGTTATTTAAGCAAAGCCAGAACAAGGATGTATTAGTTTTAATTGTCAATTTGACACAACCAATAATCACCTTATAAGAGTTTTAATGGGTATTGTCTTAATGCTTAACATAGAGAAACATAGAGAAAGACACATCCCATTGTGGGCAACACCAATTCCCTAGGTATTCCTGAATGGTATAGACAGTGTGTTAGTCAGAGTTTCTATTCGTGCACAAAACATCATGACCAAGAAGCAAGTTTGAGAGGAAAAGATTTATTCAGCTTACATTTTCCACATTGCAAAGGAAGTCAGGACTGGAACTCAAGCAGGTCAGGAGGCAGGAGTTGATGCAGAGGCCATGGAGGGATATTATTTACTGGCTTGCTTCCCCTGCTTTCTCAGCTTGCTTTCTTCTGGAACCCAAGACTACCAGCCTAGGGATGGCACCACCCACAATGGTCCCTCCCGCCTTGATCACTAATTGAGAAAATGCCTTACAGCTGGATCTCCTGGAGGCACTTCCGCCACTGAAACCCCTTTCTCTGTGATGAGTCCAGCCTGTGTCGAGTTGACACACAAAACCAGCCACATAACCAGACAGTTATACAGCCACCTTTATACACATGCTCCTGGCTTCCAAACATTCCTGCTTCTCTAGTCCACTCTTGAACTGGTCTCTCCACAGACAATAAAGCATCTTATGATTAAGTCCACTGAGTGGTGTCCACTCTGCTTCCAGTGCAGTTCTACTGAATTAGTCTGTTTTGGCTTCTGTTTCTGGCTACCCATTGTCCACAGCTATTCGATTTAAAGATACATCATTAACCTTATTCTCTTCTCTCCTCCTCAAAAGTCCTATTTGTCTGACTTTCCTTTCTACAGTCTTCTTCCTGTATGGTTCACTTACTTTATCATCCTTGGCTTTGACCCAAGCTCCTATTACAAATACATCTTCAGCTACCAATGAATATCTTCACTCATGTTTCTAAATAATGTACTTAGAAAATGACTTTTAAATTGACCCCAAATAATGACACTTGGCATTACTTTTTCTTATTTTTGGATGTAGTGTTACTAATCAACTATCTAGCTACAGGTCTGTCTGTGTGTCTGTCTGTCTGATTGTTCAAATATAAAATATGGCTGGTTCTTTGTCTTATTGTATAGAACTATATTGAAAGTCTTGCTGTAGGTTAAAGTTAGTGAAATGTCTGCAATTTAATGTGATTCTCTTCATAGCCATTAGTCTAATAGGCTCCTTTGAACTGTACCTCCATTTCTGGGGTTCGCTCTAACAATTACCCTCTTATTATTCCCTCTGGGAACTTCCTCAATGAAAAGACTAAGTTTCTTCAGTTTTCCCACATCCACCTTATACAAATGAACTGCAATCTACCTTTGCAGCTTCCATCACAGGCTCCTGTTGCAAATCACCATGGCTTAGCATCACATCTCTCCTCTCCCCGTGAGTATAGACTTAATGAATCTAAACACATCTCACTTACTGGAACTTAAATTTAAGTCTCATTCCACTATCACTTTACTTTTAATTGCTTTCCCCCATGAATAGTCTTACATGTTGTTTAAATACCTTTGAAGGCTTTTTTGCAAGATGAAATTTTTCATTAAGGAAAGTATAGAAACTTATTTATTATAAACGATCAAAGGAGAACTGCTACTACTTTTTCACAGTTTATTTTTTGAACATTCTGAATCCTGACTCAGATAGCATCATTTAATCCCTCCTTTAAAGTAGCTCTCCTGCACAGATGTGGGACGCCAGTTCAGATTTCCTTTCCAATGGACATCACTTGAGCACCCCTGTTCAGGTCACGGTGCACTGTGTTCCCATCTATCTCCTGAAGACTCAGTTTCACCAGAATGGAAACTGATGAAAGACACAAAGACTTTCCATGCATGTTTTCATTCCTCAACTAGACTTGAATTTCTTTACATCTCTAGCAATGAAATTCTGGAGATGCGTATCAGCGCATCTCGTATCCACTAACCCCCAACAGCTTGGTGGCTACATTGAAGCTTTGAGGCATGGGTCCTGTGCTCACAGGATGGCACAATCTAAGCTTCCAGACAAGAAAATGACTCTTGTCTCTTTGGATCACAAGCATCGATCCTGCTGCAGGCTGGGTTTGTTTTAAAATGACCCTGTCCTTTTGTCTTTTTTGAATAGAAAAGGAAATCATTCTTGAAACCTCTACTGTCCCCTAAATGTTCTCTAGCTGGGTCTTGTCTGTTTTGCTAACCTATTGCTAGAATCAATTCAAGATGTTTAAAAATAAACTTTTTTTTTTCAGATGATGTCTCTGTGCCTTAGATGATTTCGGATAATGCCCCCAAAGCTCCTAAAATCATAAAGTTTCTGTACTGTTGAGAGATTTCTATTACACTGGATTTTCTTCTATTGTATAATGGAATAAGAGCAAGGAACAAACACACTGTTCTTAGACTTATAAGATCCTGTTATTCATATAAAGAGGCAGAAATGGACAACAAAGGGCACACTCCCATCTGACCCTATTTACCAAAAAAAAAATGATTAGCATTTTTTAAAAAGTATATAGCACTAAAATCTAGTGAGTAGAAATATCATGGTTTAGAGAACTATAAAATTTTGTGAGTGAGGGATTAATGAGTTAAATCTGCCTATTCATCTTCAAAGAGTGCATACTTAGTTAAGCTTTCTAAGAATGTGATATGAAGTGATTTGGTTTAAATTCATGATTTAAAAACCTAAGATGAGATTTATGTAAATGTAGCAATTCAGTAATGATGGACACCTTGACAAGTGTTCCTATTTTAGCTTTGCTTAAAGATTAACTCCTGCTTCTTAAGCCTTCCTTAGTCTTGTTACATTGTAATTAAGTAAAAAGATTGTACTGAACTTTAATTCCTGTGTCAAATTAGAAAAGAAGAAAACCTCATTTCATTAAGCAGGGGAAAAAAAAATCTCTTGGTATCTTGACTGAAAAAAAAATGGTGGATGAAAGGAGCCTCGGTTTTTCTTCTTAAAGTTTCATGTTATTTCCACGTAGTGATTGTTTCTCTTTCCTTTATCTTGAGATGGGAACAAAGGCATCTCTGAAACCCGATTTTCCTAACTTGTATTCTCTTTAATATTACTCAGAGGAACTATTCAACCTATAGGAGTTCACATTTATTCATTCTTACTTAAATACTGACTTAAATACATATGTGAGTTAAATAGAATTATCATTTCAATTACATGTCATTTCTCCAAATTAAAAAAAAATACATTAATATACACAGTTTAAATTTCTTGGCTTAAATGCCGGCAAGAATATTTGCTGAAAGCCTACTATATGGTTTAACATTTTAAGATGTCTTTATAAGAATAGTGGATTGTACAGATATTTTTGACCTCCTCAATATAAAGCATAACAGACTTCTCTGTGATTGCAGTGGTTCCTGCTGAGCCTGGCCCCTATTCATTTCTACCCAGGGAAGTCTGCTCCCATAGTGTACTAGAGACACTCTCTATAACAACATAGTATGACCAGAGACTAGTATTTTGCAATGAAGGCTCCAGGGGGGATATCTGCTGGGACAAAGTAGTCAGAACAACTAGCCACCATCTCTTAAAAGCAAATCCTGGTTTTAGTGCCCTTGAGTTCTAAAAGGTAAACAGGAAGACATAGCATTCCAGGAGCCAGCAGGAGTGACCAGCATGGGGGACCCATTAGTAGATACACACCTTTGACTGACAGTATCCCTAGCAGAGCCTTAGCTTGAGCTAAGGGATGTTTACTATTGACCTGAAGACTTGTATACTGAAAACATTTACGTTTTATTTGGCTTTCCAGGTTCTTATATGGTGTGCAATGGGCTGAGATACTTTATCCCCAACAACATTGGCTCTTTCATCTCCATCTGTCTTGCTACTAAAGTAGAGCCTTTGTGACTATTGCTTCAGACTCTCAACAAGAGACAATGCCTAGAGGTGACACTCTCCCTTGGAAAGAGGCCATGTCTTCCACCTTCGACTACTTTGGCGTACAGCCTATAGCTATACCACTCCTCAGTGATGACCCAAAAGACCATGCTAACAAGCCAGAGACGCTTACACACCGATGCATCGTAGCACGACCCACAATAGCTAGATTACGGAACCAGACGAGGCGCTCAAGACGTAGGCATGGATAGAGGAGATATGGTTCATAGACACAGGGGAATTTCTTTCAGCCGTAAGAATGAAGTCATATGATCTAAAGGAAAATGGATGAAAGTAGAGGTAATTGTATTAAGTAAATTAGGTTGGTTTCCCAAATGTAAATGGTGTGTTTCAGTTCATTTTGGGGCCCTTAACATTATGGATACTGTAGAATCACATGTTTGCCAATGACGTGAAACTCACACGAGGTCTCTAGCAAATGACTCGTACAGATGTTCTGCTCGGGTCGTGTCTTGAGAGCATAGATGCTTTGCAGTAGAGACTTTTCTAGGTCTCGATCTAAATGACATAAACAGACATTAGCTACCTTTTTTTTTTCATGTCTGAATTTCATCATTTTATCATTTTATTTATTTACATTTCAAATGTTGCCCCCCCCCCTTCCCGGTTCTTCCTCCCTGAGTTCTTGACCCCATCCCCCAGCCCCTTCGCTTTTGAGAGGATGCTCACCCACCAAAGCCCCACCCCTCTCACTCTCTCACCACCCACCCACCCTCACCCTTCCAGCATCCCTCTTCTTTGGGGCAGCAAGTTTCTTCAGGATTAGGCACATCCTCTCCCACTGAAGCTAGACAAGGCAGTCCTCTGCTACATATGTGCCAAAGACCACAGACCAGCCCATGTATGCTCTTTGGTTGGTAGCTTAGTCTCTGGGACCTCTGAGGGGTCCAGGTTAGTTGATACTGTTATTTGTCATATGGGCTGGTAACCCCCCTTCAACTCCTTCAGTCCTTCCCCTAACTCTTCCATAGGGGTCCCTGACCTCAGTCCAATGGTTGGCTGTAAGTATCTGCACGTGTCTCAGTCAGCGGCTGGTAGAGCCTCTCAGAGGACAGCCATGCTAGGCTCCAGTTAACTATCTTCTTTATCTGTTATTTATCTAGGATTTCCTAGTCTGCAAGCACAATGAATTAGGCCAAACCCTGCTTTTAATCAACATATATTAGGTAAGAAGTTCTTTTTAAAATAATGAAGTAGGGGCTGTCGAAAAGGTTCAGTCATTAAGAGTACTGGCTGCTCTTGCGGAGATCCCAGGTTCAGTGCCCAGTATCTACATGAATGCTCACAACCATCTGTAACTCCAGTTCAAGAGGATCCAGTGCCTCTTGTGGCTTCCACAGGCACTGGGCACATACATGGTGCACATATATGCACACAGGCAAACACTCATACACATAAAATAAAACAAATATATCTTTAGAAAATAATGAATGGGGAGAGGGTCTGGAGAGATGCATCATGGGTTAAGAAGAATGTTGACTGCTCTTCCAGAGAACCTGAGCTGGATTCTCAGCATCCTGCTCAGGAAGTTCACAACAGCCTGAACGCTATTCTTCTCTTGATCCCCTCAGGCACCTACACAATGGCAGACATACACAACATACACACACTACACATGCCACACATACCACAGTCATATATACCACATACACACCACACACATACATACACACACACACTACACACACCACACACATACATACTACACACACACATTCCACATACACACTGCACACACATACAACACAACATACCACACACACACACTACAGTCATTGTATATCACACATACACACCACACACCACACACTCACATACCACATACTTGCTGCACACACATACCACCCATACACACACCACACACATACCACACACACACACACACACACACACACACTTCACAAAAATACCACACACACCACAGTATAGTCCACACACACCACAGTATAGTACACACACACACTACACACATACCACACACACCCCACACACACCCACTCACCATACATACACATGAATACATGAATAAAAGTTAAAACAGTAGTAAAAATAATAATAAACAGCCCTGTGTTCTGACCTCTTTTGTAAGGGACTTTTTTAAGGGAATGCACATTTTTAAAAATAAGCATGTGGGTTTTTTCTCCCAGGAAGAGTTAACAGAGGGCAGACATTTGCTGTCTTTTTTTTTTTTCTCTAAATGCTCTGTTTTCTCTGCCAACTGTGCTTAGTGAAGAAAGAAGGCAGATTACAGAGTCAGCTGCAAGACCCAGGCAGGCTAGGTGGAACCTCAGCTACTTATAAGCAGCCACTCCCACGGGGAGACAAAAAGACAGCCAACACAGAAAACTCCAGGCAGAAGCAAGTTTAACCTTTTCCTCTCCAGAGGCAATCAGTAAACCGGCTTTGGCTTCATACTGAAGTTAGTCAGAAATCATTGTTTTTTCTTTTTCCAAAGCAAATGTATGGGAAATCCTTTTTGAAAACCTGTTGTAAACATAATCTAAAGTTTAAAATTCTAAAGAGTGCCAGTGGTGTGTGCGTGCGTACGTGCGTGCGTGTGTGTGTGTGTGTGTGTGTGTGTGTGTGTGTGTGTGTGTGTGTGTTTGTCTGTGTCTTTCTGTGTGTGCCCTCTCAGCTAATCTAGCTGACCAGGGAGTTTCCAGCATCCTCTTCACTCCACCTTCTAATGCCGGGGTTGCAGACCAAAGCAGCTATGCTGAGCTTTTTACACAGGTGCTGGAGATTTGAACTCAGGTCCTCGTGCTTGCAGAAACTCACTCGTCATCTCCCCAACCCTACTTAGAGGACTATATTTCAGGCCCATGATACAGGCAGCCCTATACATCCACAGGATCCTTAGCAACATTGGCCAATCATAGATCAAAAATGTTTTGGTTTTGTTTTAAAGTGTCTATAATGAATTTATAATGGGGCTTTTCTATAAGTAGGATTTAAATTGTATTAAGTGCAAAAGCCAGTGTCCAAGGGCAGGGAGTAGGTAGCATGAGATGGAGAGGCCAGTGAGCAAGAATCCCTTCTCCATCCTACCAGTGAGTCCCTTCTCCATCCTATCAGTGAGTCCCTTCTCCATCCTATCAGTGAGTCCCTTCTCCATCCTACAGAGAGTCCCTTCTCCATCCTACAGAGATTCCCTTCTCCATCCTACCGAGAGTCCCTTCTCCATCCTACCAGTGAGTCCCTTCTCCATCCTACAGAGAGTCCCTTCTCCATCCTACAGTGAGTCCCTTCTCCATCCTACAGAGATTCCCTTCTCCATCCTACAGAGAGTCCCTTCTCCATCCTACCAGAGAGTCCCTTCTCCATCCTACAGTGAGTCCCTTCTCCATCCTACCAGTGAGTCCCTTCTCCATCCTACCAGTGAGTCCCTTCTCCATTTTACCAGTGAGCAGTGCACAATGGCAAAAGGCAATGGTTTTCAGGAAAGTACTCCACTTAAGGGAGCGAACTAGTTAAGAGCTAGGAGCCTGTCTACCTCATTCTAACTCCTACAGTTACTTTCCACATACCTGTAATCCCAGTGCTGAGAAGTCAGAGGGGGAACCCTAGGGGACCAGCGGCTGGACACTCTAGTCACACCAGGTTCCATTGGCTGGACACTCTAGTCACACCAGGTTCCATTGAAGGAGACACCTGATGTCATCCCCTGGCCTCAGCACTCATACACATGTGAGCATATGTATGTCCCACCCATGTGAACTTGTACACACACGCACGCGCACACACACACACACACACACACACACACACACACACACACACACGAGCATGCTCATACAGAGATCCAGGTCCATACACCAGGACAGCACCACACTCATTAGCTCAGTTGATTTTTTACAACCATGTACAAAAATCAATGCTATGAAGAAGCTGGAAATTAGAGAGACTACAGAGCTGCGATAGAATAGCAAAGTTCTTTTCTATCTTAATAAAAGCCTCCTATGCAGAGCCGTACCTTAAAATGCGCCAACTGGCCTTTGGCATCAGTCCGCAAGAGCAAAGAGAACATTATATGAAAATTCAATAAGCGTTCCTGAACAGCTGTAGGCCCCTTCCCTGTGCACCACCCTCCTTTCAAGTCTCTATGTTCCCACGTGTACTGCGCTGTTCCCAAAGCCCAAAGTAAAAAATTCAAGGTAGACACAGACTTTTCTCAGGGATTAAAGCACACCACAGTTCACTTGCAAAGTTCCTCAAAAGCTCACATGTTTCCAGCTAAATGTCTACTCCTGGGATTTTTCCATTAGGTGACCCTGACTCTTTTTTCAGTTTCTCTGCTGAAGTATTGAAGTGTTCAGTAGCTCCAACCATGGCTGCTCCTTGCTCTGGCCACTGATCAGAAATCACCTTGCTCCAACTGTGGTGTCTCCCTCCACTCTCTCCACAACTTTGATCTCCTAAGCATTACTGTCTTTACTGATTGCACGCAGAAACCTATGTGACAAAATCATTTCTTGTATGCTTTTAAATCTTCATATACTGTTGCAATGTTTCACTATAAGGACTGGGAGGTCTACTGATGTTTTTGAAAATCATAAACAGTGACTACTGAGGGGATCCTGAGCTTTTTTTTTTTATAACACTGCTAAAATTCACTGTCTACTTGATTAGCATTTATCTTGTCCTAGGTTTCAAGGGTCCCAAAGATAGACTTCATTTCTAGGTCCAGTGTGCTTTATTTGAGTGTGGCTTGCTTTTATTCTGATGAAGCAATATAAACTCAAAGTCTCGCACCCAAGAGAGAGGATGACTACTGATGCTTGCACAAGGACCAGGCTGAAAAAAACAAAAACAAACAAACAAACAAACAAACAAACAAAAAAACCAACCAGGCTGCCTGCAAACCCATAGTTGGGCCACAAGAATTTTCTGTGCCCTACACAGCATGCAGCACCTCTGATCAGCATCTCCTTCTAGTAACATGGATCTGCTTTTCAAAATATCAGCATTGCTTTCCAAAGACTAAGAAGAACAGAGGCATGCAGCGTGGATCGACAATAATGCCCGTGCATGTTCAAACTTGATGGTGTGCTATCTCGACGCTCACATGATACCTGTTGGAGTGAATGATGACACAAGTCTATGAGTGGTATTTCGCCTCAAGTCCAGAAAGTGTCTGTACCTCCAAATGCTTGAGAATCAGAGATAGAATCCCAGGGTCAGCCACTGGGTGACACAGAAGGAAGGTCCTGATATGTGAGGAGAAAGGCAGCAGATGTGAAGAGCGGAGGTGTGTCTAAGCCCTGACGTAAGAAACACCAGCTAACACAGCAGAGCAAATGAGATGCAACTTCTGTCCAAAAGCCTGTGTCGCTGCCACGTATCTTCTGTACCTTTGATTTCTATTTACTCTCCACTCTCTGCAGTGAAGCTGAGTGACAGGGCAAATGAACATGCTTGCATATGCTTGTATATCTGATGGCTTGGGAGCTGTGTTATGGGGTTGATCAGCCCAGGTTTAAGAGCTTTCCCATCAAAAATTTGGGAGGGCAAAGAAGAGAATCGGAGGAAACCAAGATAACATGTGGTGAGTTTTGTGAAATGTCAGAAGAAGCAAATCTGAAAGACTCAGCTCTTCCTGGGTCTATCTGTTTTCCAGGCCGTATTCCATCTGACATCATGTATTGAAATCTAAGCCTTTGGCTTCGGCTTTTGATTGCATAGTTTGGAAAGAGTTAGTGTTCTGACTCTCGGTTCTGAGCTCCCGGCTCCCTGAATGAAACCAGTGACAGATGCAAAGTTCATATACCTGAGCTCCCAAAAGTTCATATACATGAGCCCCTGAAAATTCATATGCATGAGTCCTCCGAAGTTCATACACATGAGTCCCCGAAAGTTCAGATATATGAGCCCCTAAAAGTTCATATGCATAAGCCCCTAGAAGTTCATACACATGAGCTCCTGGGAGGGGGAACTTCCTGGGGAAGGATCAAAATCTTAATAAAATTCTCAACAAA
>JADRCD010217117.1:0-22622 GCA_019843815.1 Montemys delectorum
TCAGGACTCTGATGGGGGTACTAGAGAGACAGGTCTGATGAAGGTGAATGGACAGATGGCAAGATAGTGAATACTGCTTTGGGATCGCAGGCTACTCAGGACAACTCGGCTTGGCCAAGAGGGCTCAGAATACAGGAAAGATAGGTGAGGGAAGGAAAACTTACCTGTATGGTTCAGGAGTCTGATGAAGGTGGAGGAGAGACAGTGGGAGAGTGAAGGACTGTTGTACCATGTTGTACCTGCTGTTGCAGCCGGGGTCTCTCTCTCTGTCTCCCGGTGTCGACTTATTGCTGCACAATGCCTTAGTTATAAAGTAGGCAATGTATAAATGAGTTATTTTATTGTAGGAAGGAGAAAATAGACTGGTTGAATAGAGAGAAAGAAAGTAGAGGAAGGGGAGAGAGAGAGAGGAGAGAGAGAGAGAGAGAGAGAGAGAGAGAGAGAGAGAGAGAAGGGAGAAAGCCAGAGAAGGGAACAAAGAGCAAGAGAAGAGAAAGAGAGGGAGAGGGAGAGGAAAAGGAAGAGGAAGAGGGAAGACCAAGAGAGGGAGGAGGGGGCAAACCACCCCTTTTTATTTATGGGGCATGGCATGCCTGGCTTGTGGTCAGATGACTGTGTGTAAGGTCCAGCTAGAATACTGGGAGCTTGGGGCATTGTCTGCCTGATAGAGCACACATCTCCTGCAGGGTCAGCTGTGAGGGGTTTAGGCTGAAATCTGAGCCATCATCTCAGGAGCAATTCACTGAACGCCTACCATCCCTTGTGAACAAATTTACTCTGCTCAGTGGGTCTCCAGGGTTCTGAGGTGGCAGCTCTACTGGACCCAGGCTGTCAGAACAACCCACTGCCCCACAGAGGTCCCCTTAGGATAGCTGCCTAATCAGGGCACTTTAGCTTAGCCCAGAGAGCTCAGAGGGCTAGTTCTTAAATTTTTTATTTATAAGTCAAAATTCTTTATTTGAGCCCAGATATTTGAATTCTAATATCATGGATTCTCCACTTGTTTCATAGGCTCTAGTTATACAAAGTCTGGCTGGAGAATCACCACTATATGAGGAACTATATTAAAAGGTCACAGCATTAGTAAGGTTGAGAACCACTGACCTATAGCATGTTTGTTTTTAAGTAAATATCATGCCCATTTTTCTAGATATCCAAGAGGCATTAATATTTATAAAGAGTTCTGCAATGTCCATAGGTGGTTTTAGTCCGTTATCACAATAAATGTTAACATGATTAGTACCACTATTGAAGCACATTATAAACCTCTTTTGAGTCTTACCTCAAAGGTAAAGTGTTGTCATACACACAGCATCCTATATAGATTCACACATACAAAACAAACAAACAAACAAACAAACAAACAAACCAAAAAAGATTCACACACACAAAAATCCTTCATTAAGGAATAATGAGCAAATGACAAAGACAACAATGTAAATCTGTCTAATGTCAAACCAGAAATATAACAAAATTTCAACCTGATTTAATTTTCTTGCAACCTCTGTAAATAGTCTTTCTGCTGATAGTCCTGTAAAAGAGTAAAAAATCACACCTACACCTACACACACACACACACACACACACATCTATGGAAAGTCTGAACAGTTGGCTGATTTGCTTTGATTTTTGTTTCTTCACCTGTTTGAGTTTTCTTCTACTTCCTCACTATCATCTAAATCTTCATCAAGTTCAAATTGGTTTTTTTTTGTCAATGTTTGCCATCTTGTGAGAACTCCAAATAGAGTTCCAGGAGGTTTGGAGGTGGAGCCAGCCACTGGAGCTGCACTAGGCTTGTTTTGAAGATGTAGTCATAGATTTTAGGTTATAAGTTACATTAAGCATTCAAAGCATAAATGGTAACAGATTATTAAATGATTTAAATTTTATTAAAATTTGGTTTCTTAAGTATTTAAAAAGTTTGACAAACTTAGGAGTAACCATGTTTTTCAATACAATATAAAATCTTTGTTCTTTAGATGAGTTTAAATAAATGCTGCCAAGAACAGATAAATATCTTATGAAAAATCATACTGTTTTAAAATAGAGGAATATATAGTAGTTTTATACTTAGCACTCTCATGAAATCTAGGCTGGCCTGGATTTGCTATTTAGCTGAGGTGATCTTGAGCTCCTGATCCACCTTCCACTCTACAAAACTGGAATTACAGGTATAGAACCCCTTCCCATTATGTTCAGTAATGGAGGTTAAACCCAGAATACCATGAATCCTAGGCAAATGTTTCTACAAACTGATCTATATTCCCAAGCATATCAAAGATGGACTTAATATACTCTAAAACTTAATCATCATACTGTATTATTTTTATGTTTTATTTCTCACAAACTTCATCTGGCATCTTGCAATTATTATAAATTCTCTGGGTTTTGGTCTCATTTTCATTTTATTTTGCAAAGACATAGTCAATTTATTTTAGGGAAAGGTTGTTTTTTAATATAAAAAAACTTACTCTTTCAAACTATATTCTTTTTACATTTCTATTTATTATAAAATATATTCTTTCATACAACGTATTCTAGCTGCAGGCTTACCTCTCACCAACTTCTCTGACTTTCTCGCCCCTGAATCCACTACTTCTAATTTCCTTTCAGGAATAAAAATAAACAAAAACAAACAAACAAACAAACAAACAAACAAAAAACAGGTCTCCCAATCATAACAGTTGAACATATCATAACAAAATGCAGTAAGACTTGGCACAACCCTCATATTAAGGCTGGACACGGGCTGGCAATATGGTTCAGTGGGTAAGAGCACTGACTGCTCTCTTCCAAAGGTCCTGAGTTCAAATCCCAGCAACCACATGGTGGCTCGCAACCACTAGTAATGTGATCTGACACCCTTTTCTGGTGCGTCTGAAGTCAGCTACAGTGCACTTATGTATAATAAATAAATCTTAAAAAAAAAAAAAAGGCTCGACAACCCAAACCAGTAGGAAGAAAGAGGTCATAAGAGCAAACAAGAGTCAGAGACACATTCATTGCCACTTCTAAGAGTCTCAACTAAACCACAGACTAAACTTTTAAATTGTGTATGATTCATACTTACACTTTGTTTTCATATTTTTCTTCCAATTATTCCATACTATCTATATTAATTCCTTTCCTAATAAGATAGAGCAAAATTAGATCCATCAACTTATTATAATTGTTTAACATAAATACTATTTATAACAAACTAACATTGGTAGTTTCTCGGTTTTGAATAGGCTCAAACTTTGTTACTTGATTTTATTGGAATTAGAATTTTTTCCATGAAATATATTCTTTTCCCCATCTGCACTTCTTCCAGAATCTCTCCAATCACCCTCCTACCCAAGTCTACACCTTTTCTTTCTTTCTCATTAGAATATGAATTGGAATTTAAATCATAACAGTAATAATAATAATAATAATAATAATAATAATAACATGAAATAAAATACAAGCAATCCTAAATAGGACAAAAGAAACAAACAGAAAGAAAAGAGCCAGTGAAAAAGCATATATATGTGCTAGAAAATTCAACTTCATCCCAGAAAATACCCACAAAAATAAAACTGGATATTATAATACATAAGGGAAAGATCTTATCTTATTTATGATTTAATTATAATACATAAGGGAAAGATCTTGTCTTAGTTTTGGTTTTTATTGCTGTGACAAAACATCATGACATTTAGAAGGAGCTTGGAGATGAAAGGGTTTATTTGGCTTCTTTCATTATCACTATTCATCATCAAATGTGGTCAGTACACAAATAGGGCAGGAACCTGTATTCAGCAACTGATACAGAGAAAATGGGTGATGCTGCTTTCCAGTTTGTTCCCCATGGCTTGCTGAGTCTGCTTTCTTATAGAACCATGGATGGTAACACCCCAAATGGCCTGGGCCATCCATCATTGATCACTAATTAAGAAAAAGCCTTTCAGCTAGATTTATGGAGGCATTTTCTCAATTGAGGATATCTCCTTTCAGATAACTAGCTTGTGTCAGACTGAAATTACACCAGCAAACACAGATCTGTAAGGAAAACAAAAAGTGGAGAAAAAGCCTTGTGAGGAAAAAATAATAACCCTCCAAAATACTATTGAGTTTGTTTTGTGTTAGACATCTACTACTTGGCATGGGGTTTGGCCTGAATAGTGGTTTATATACCCAGTGAGAATTTCCTGGACCAAACAATTTTTTTTCCTTTGGGAAGAGTTGTCAATTGCAGATTTCTTCTCCACTAGGGTATGTGTCTTGTGCCTACTTCCCCTTTCAGCACTGGAACCCCATCTGGCTTTTACCTTTTAAGGATTAGTGGATTCTGCCACAGTGTCTGAGTTCATATGTATGTCAGCCCTACTGTGTCTAGAAGTCCTTGTTTCTTTGGTGTCTTCTATCCTTATTGGCTCATTATTTATGTTTCTCCTTCCTCAGAGTTCCCTGAACACTTAGGGGAAGTGCTTGGTGAAGAAATCTCATTTAGGACTTAGTGTTCCAGGCATCTTCTCTTTCTCCACATATTTTCTAGTTCTGTATGTGCATATTTGTTTCAATCTATTGCAGGAAAATGTTTCTCTAATTATGACTGAACAAGACACTGATCAATGATTATAGCAGAATGTCATTAGAAATCATTTTTCTTGCTTTATTTCTTTAGTAGTATGTAGTATTTGGGTTTCCCCCAGGTCCATGGACAATATAGTTCCAAGTTCCTGGTTATCTGAGCAGTACCAGGGATGAGTTTTATGTCACAGAATAGGTCTTAAATCTAATCAGATCTTGGCTGGGTACATCAATAAGCTTTGTGCCATTATTGTACTAGTATATCTTATGGGTAGGTTGTCATTGGAGATATAAAGTTTTGTAAGTCGTTTGGAGTTTACCTGTCTCCTCGGGAAGCCTGCAGGGTGTCTTCCACTATGGTGAGCACTCATCATAGGGGTGAAAGCACTAGGTTGACACCAACTTGACTTCTCCGTAAACAATGACTTATGTAGGTGTTGTTTTTGAGTGTAGGGACTTACCAGCAGTTTTGAGAGAGCAACCAATAGCCTTGACAATGGCCTGTATTATTGGGGGATTTCTGTGAGACTTCTTTAGCCAACAACTGATTTAGATGGAACTGGTCTCATTTGATGGCAAGAAATTTCTAGTTGGGCCTTTGTCTCTCCCATTATTTGGTAATTCCAAATTGCTCTATTTTCATATATGTTTATATTTTAAGAAGCCTCTACTGTATTAGATTTCCATATGATCTTTCAAAAGGCCTTTCATTTCAGCTGTCCCTCCCCATATTCCCTCCCTTATATCTTCTTCCATTCTACTTCCCATTTTTACCTTCCCTTGTAGCTTCCACCCACAAATAACTAGACATTCCCATTCATAGGAAGATCTTTATTTGCTTTCTAGTCCTGTAGGCTATACCTAACCTCTGTGGTTATACAGATTGTAGCCCACTTATCAAGCACAATATCCACATATAAGTGAATACATGTCATATTTGTATTTGGGGCTTGAGATTTGTCTGAGATTTGTATTTTGGGGTCTCAAGCAGGATAAAGGTTTCTACTTCCAGCTATTTTACCTGACAATTTCATGATTTCAGGTGTTTTTAACAGCTAATCAACATTCCACTGTGTAATTGTACAACATTTCCTTTATTCTTTCATCCATTAATTGGCTTTTAGGCTTTTTCCAAATTCTTATTATTATGAATAGATCAGAAGTGAACAAGGTTCAGCAAGTATGACCATAGTAGAATAAAGCATTATTTGTGTATATGCCCGTGAGTATCACAGGTGAATGTTGAGGTAGATCTATGTATTTTTTTTTCTAGCTTAGGAACTGCTGTACCAGTTTTCATAATAGCTGTGCAGGTTTGCACTTCCAGCAGCAATGGATAAATATTTTCCTATCTTCACATCCTTACCAGAATGAGAAGTCATTTGTTTTACTGATCTTGGCAATTCTAACTGGTATAAAATGCAATCTCAACATAGTTTTGATTTACATTTTCCTGGTGACTAAGGATTTTGAACAATCCTTCAAGTGATTCTCAGCCTATTATATTTCATTTGTAGTGAACTCTCAGTTCAGATATGTACCCAATTTTTAATTGAGTTATTTTTTTCATGATGTTCATTTCTTTTAGTTCTTTATAAACTAAAAATTATTTTCCCATTATGAAGGATGACATTTTGTCAAAATAATGGTGTTACTGTTTCTACAGAAGCTTCTCAGTTTCATGAAGTCTCATTTATTAGTTGTTTATCTTAGTGCCTGTGCTGGTATTATTCTGTTCAGGAAATCTTTTCAAGTGCCAATGAGTTCAAGACTATTTCTTATTTTTTCTTTTATCAGATTGTTTATTTGGCCATTTTTAGAAGTATTCAAACATTTGGAGTTGAGTTTTGTACATGGTGATATCTATGGATCTATTTGCATTCTTCTATATGTAGACATCTAGTTTGTGCAACACCATTTGTTTAAAATGCTGTCTTTTTTCCACTGTGTATTTCTGGCTGCTTCACCAAAAATTAGCTGTCTATGGGTGTGTGGAATTTTGGATGGGTCTTTAATTCAGTTCTACTGATTAATTTGATTGTTTTTAATGGCAATTCCACATTATTCATTATTTTATTAATGAAGCTCTATAGAATAATTTGAAGATTCTTGGTATTCATTCATCTTTGAAAGTCTGATATAATTTTATGTTGAATCCATCTTGCCCTAGGCCTTTATTGATTGTGAGACTTTTAATTGCTGCTTCTATTTCTCTGGGTGTTCTAGATCTGTTTAAATTGCTTATCTAATCTTGACTGAACTCAGGTAGGTGCTATATATATCAAGAAATCTATCCATTTCTTTTAGGTTTTCAAATTTGCTTGAGTTCATATTGTTAAAGTATGCCCTTATTTTTCTCTTTATTTCCTCAGTATCTGTTGTTATCTCACCCTTTTGCCTCTTATTTTTATTAATTTTATATTTTACTCATTTTCTTTTAATTAATATGGGTAAGGGGTTATCAATCTTATGGATTTTCTTAAAGAACTAACTCTTCATTTCATTGATTCTATGTAGTATTGTTTTTGTGTTTGCTGTTTGTTTCCATTTTAATGATTTCAATTTGAGTTTGATTATTACTTGCTGTCTACTCTTTCTCAGTGTCATTTTTATTATTATTGTTCTTTCAGTGCTTTCTAGTTTTTCCCTATATTGCAAATGTAATTTCTCACTTTTTAAAAAAAAATATGAATGCATAGTTGTATGAACTTTTCTCTTAGAATTGCTTTCTTTGGATATATTGTGTTTTCACTTTCACTCAATACTAAAAAGTTTTTAATTTCTTAATTTTTGTCTTGACACATTTCTTTTCATTCAGTAGTTGGTTGTTCAGTTTTCATGAGCTCCTAAGCTTTTTGTTGTTTCTGTTGTTGATACCCAGATTTATCAGTTGTAGTCAGACAGGATGCAGAGATGTTATTTCAAGTTTCTGGTAAAAAGTTGCTTTGAATCCAAGTATGTCTTCTGTCCTGAAGAAAGTTCCCTGAGCTACTGACAATGTATATTCTTTTGTGTTTGGATGAAATGTTCTTTAAATATCTGGTAGGTACATTGGATTTATGATGACATATAGTTCCAGCATTTTTAGCTCAGTTTCGTTTTTGTCTAGATGACCTGTTTATTGGTGAGACTGGATTACTGAGAGCACTTACTATCATTGTGTGAGAGTTAATATGTGATGTAAACTGTAATACTGGTTTTTTTTAACTTGGGTACTCATGTTGTGTAAATGTTTACAATTAAAATATCCTCTTCTTGTTTTTTTGTTTTTCTCCTGGGATGATTATGCAGCATCCTTCCCTATCTCATTTGATTAGTTTTGATTGGAAACCTATTTGTTGAGATTACAAAATTGCTGCACTGTCCTGCTTCATGGGTCTATTTTCTTGTCATTTCTTTTTGCATCTTTATATCCTGAGATGTTGTCTCTCCTAGATATTAAGGTGTTTACCTTCAATGTTGCAGAATGATGGATGCTGTTTTTGAATCCAATCTATTACTCATTGTCTTTATATTGAGGAATGGACAGAATTGATGTTGAGAATTATCAATGAGCAGTGTTTGTTGATCACTTTTATTTTATTGCATTGGTGTAGATTTTTATCCACTCTTAATGTTCTCTTGTATGTGTTTAACCTTTTCTGATTGACTTCTTTTTGGCAAAGGCCTTGTTTATAACAGGCCTTATAGATAGATACTGTTTAAATTTAGTTGTATAGTTGAATGTTTTCATTTCCCTTTCTATAGTGATTGAAAATTTTATGTGATATGGTAGTCTAAGTGGTTTTCTGTTACTCCATAGATTCGTAGTATATATTTGAGGCCCCTTTCTGGCATTTAGTGTCTCCACTGAAAGGCAGGTATTATTCTAATGGGTCTGCCTTTACACATTGTTTGATATTTTTCCCTAGCAGCTTATATTATTCTTCCTTTGTTCTTTATATTTAGTGTTTTGATTATTGAATGTGAAGAATACTTTCTTTTCTTGTACAGTCTATTTAGTATTGTGTTTGTTTCTTATTCCTCTACAGGCATCATTTCTTTAGGAAAAAAAGTATTCTATGCTTTTGTTAAAAAATATTTTCTGGGCCTTTGAGCTGGGCCTTCTCCTTTTCCTATTCCTATTATTTATAGATTTGGAAGTTTCATAGTGTCCCATATGTCCTTGATGTTTGTGCATGAATGTTTTAGATTTAACATTTTTTTTTTTGAAGTATCCATTTCTTCTACCTTGTTTTCAATGCACAAGATTTATTTTTCCACCTTTTGTATTTTTTGGTGGCTTTTCTCTTAGGCTTTTCCTTGCCTTCTTAAATGTTTTATTTGCTATTTTACTACAGATTTTTGTTTTATTTATTCTGTAACATTTGGCCTTTTTATGCCCTCTCTTGCTCCTGAATAAATGTAGCCATTTGCCTTTTGCATGTTTACCATAGTTCCCAAATAGTGATACCAAAGGTGACTTTTACTAATTGATGCCTAGGTATTAAGCTAGGATTATTCCCAACTAGCTTATAACTCAGTTATTCTATTTATCCTCATCTAAATTTTGCCATATGACTGGTTTCCTCTCCTCAGTTTTATATCCCCAACTTTCTCTACATATAACTGGTAAATATTGCTGTACTTTACTCTTTTCCATAGTCCCTCTCTCTGCCAAATGTCTAACCTTACTATCCAGCCTTTTGCTATATGTCATAGGCTTTTTATTACCCAATCAGAATTTGGCTTACATAGGCAATGAAGGACAGAGATATATCTTCACCACAGTGTAAATAAACATCACTCCAAATCTTCTCTTTTGGTTCCAATAAAAGGCTTTTTCTCTAACGTCAATAAACTATATACAAGAACTATTATGAAAACTATCATGTAAGAATTACATCCACAATTTCTAGTCCATATGCATTTAGCAACTTTGGAGAAAGTACTCTATTATCTATTCTATTTGGGGGAATGCAAAGTTCCATACTTAATTCACTTTCTCTATCATAACTTGAATTTTTCAATCTAAAATATACTCTTAGGCTTTAAATTATTTTCATAAATAATAAACAACTAAAGCTTAATTCTGGACTATAACTATGCTGTCTGTAACCCCATCAGAGAACTGGGATATATTACCAAAGTAAACAGGAAGTACAGAGTAGACAGCTTCCAAAACTACAGGAATGACAGAGCTTGCTGGTAAGCTGGACAGTCACCCATGGTTTCTGGGTATTGTTGGAGAATCATCTTTGGCCTTCTGGACCAGAATATCTGACAGATTTTTCTGTGAGGCCAGAATACTGATGAACTTACTTACCATGTTTTGCCAATGCTCAGCCGTCAAATTCCTTTGTATCCGTCCTCTCCATAGTTTGGACAGTATTGTGTCAGCAGTAGAAACAAGGGCAGACTTTTGCCCAGTGGCCAGCTTTGTCATATTTGAAGAAACTCTTCATAGAGCTTTTTCACTGCCCATAATATTTGAAGTAGTGTCAGGGTGTTGACAGGAGTATTTGTGTCTCATTGTCATGAAAAGCCTTATGTCAATAAAACATCTTCAGATGTCATATTCTGTAGATCTCTGAAGTTTTTGAAGACCATCTATCTGTATTATGTCTATATGCAATCATTGCTTGTTTCTTTCAATTTTCTATCTGCTTAAATTTGAATATATCTACAGGAGGCTAAATAAAGCTTACTTCTGTAATTAACTAAACTAGTACCTAACATGACTACAAGTTTAATTGATTGACTACTAACTTGTCTTTCTTAATTATACTAAATAGCTTGTAATAGCAGCTTTCAAGGACTGGAAATTAGCATTATGTTTTTTTTTAATGAGTTGCACAGGTACAATATGTTAAATTAAAACATATATAAAGTATATTGTAGCAAATTAACCTTAAATTTGTATCAATGTACAAAATCCATACTAAATGTAGAATATTTGGCTTGCCAATGCTCTTTAGTCTAAAAGTAGATTCAATAGTCTACCCTTTTTTCCTGTGATTCATATTTTTTCTTTTCACTCCTTCTCCCATCTTTTCCCCTAACATTAGATTAGAGAGAAAGAAGGATAGAGGAAAGAAAAAGAAAGAGGGAAAGAAATCCCTTAATATAATCTCTATTACTTTTCCTCCCTGATCAAGACCAAAACCAACTTTTGACCAACATCACTTAAATGATGGGTTACTATTACCAAAACCTTTTGTAATGGTATATAATATTTTGTCCTTGGAAATTTATATCGCCATGAAATTTTTCATTTAAAGGAAATACCTATGAATTATGAATATTAAACCAACTCAGATTGCTTTGAACAGATTAAAGACAATCCTTTAATTTTTTTTAGCTGTATTACAATGGTGCTGTCTTAGTATATAAATATAAAGTCACTTGGAACATCAGTTTTTCATTGACTAAAAGCTTTTCAAACAAGCTGTCTTCCAATGATTGTGATTTTAAGACATGGTAATTGTTTCATGGAAAGAATGCATTTAAATGGAAAGTCATTTTTTAGTTTGAAATAACAGGAGATTCATATTTTTGTTTTCAGCTTTGAAGATCATTTCATGGCAGACAATCTCACTCCATCAAGTTTTCATCTCAGGTTATTCTGAAGCCCTGGAATGTAAGTTTGTCCTTTTCTGAATGTTTGTGCATATACCATGAACCAGACTAAGATAAAGTGTAAAGTTAAATACATACAAAATATCTTTTCAGACATTGTCTTTTTCTACTGGTTTGCTCAAAATATTTTGAAACATGTTGATCGACCTTCTTTTGTAGACTGGCTCAGTCATGGAAATTTTTCACAAATTTAAATATTTCTTTACTGGGAAGACTTTGATAATGATAATACACTTGAAAGTATACTTTTCAGAATAGGAAATATTCAACATGTATTGTGTTGCATATTATGTGTTTTAGCAAGTAAATCTCTTCTAATACCCAATTACCCTCCTCCTTCACACATAAACACACACATACACACACACACACACACACATGAATAGTAGTTCACTAACAGGTGTTTCTCAAATATTTTCAGTGAACAAATATACTATGTTATGACATTATATGCATGGCCTACAACATAATGATGTTTCTGTGTCTAAATGACACTAGGGATTACATCCTTGGAATTATTCCCGTTAGGCTAGCCATTCCTGTTTCTCTGAGACATAGCCCAGCTTATAAGTGTTTTGTTATCCTCTAAATGAAGGATGACTAATGAAATTGAGCAGCCAGTGCTGTTAACTGCTGAGCCCTCTCTTTAGTCTACAATCTATGTGTTTTGAGATAGATTTGGTCAGACTATAAAACTGGGTATTTGCCTTGTCCAATTAACATTTTCTTTATTTTTCTTTTTCTTTATTTTTATTTTTCAGGTTTTTACATGCATAATATATTCCATTATACTTGAGTAATTTGATGCTCAGTGGTGAATGGAAAAAACAAAGGAAAATAATGCAAAATCCCTAGTCCAGCCTAATCTGAGACCAGAGGAGCCTCAGGCTCTGTCAGAAGCCAGTATGTCACAGACAGTTCAGGCAAAGGAAGAACGTCCAGAAAGAGCAACATCAGAACAGAATTCACAAGACTTACAGGAAACATCTCAGAAAAGAACTACAAATGACTTGGAAACTGTGGCTTTGCATAATGATGAATATAACAACTTCAAGTGTCCAATTTGTTTAGATATCCTAAGGAACACCAGGATAGCAAATTCCTGTTTCCACCGATTTTGTAAAGACTGTATTATTACAGCACTGAGATTAGGAAACAAGGAATGCCCTGTCTGTAGGAGAAAACTTATTTCAAAACGGTCACTATATCCAGACCCTCAATTAGACGAACTCATCAATAAAATGTTTCCAGGTTGTAATGAAAAGGATTCCTCTCCACCGAAACCATTAGGCAAAAGGAAATATAAAACAAAACAAACCTCTAATCTCATTGAGGAAAGAGGACAAGGGATAACAGCCACAAACATAGTCCAACACGGAGAAGAGCAACAGGTTACAACTACTAGTGCATTGGAAAGTAATAATGACAGTTTACCCTGCTGTAGTAATGGATCTTCACATAGCAGTGACAAAGCAGGACCCAGTAACAAACGAGCCAAAACAACTGAGTTTGATCATGATAGTCAGCACACAATAGTGACCTATGATTCTGTGACTGATGGGGCTACTGAACTTGAGACCAGTCTTCATCAGTCTCTCAGAGAAGAAGATGACCCTGCACATGCAGAATCAGCAACAACCTCAGGTAATTGCCTTCGTAATCAAGTTTCCCTCTATCTGGGTTTGGAGTTATCTTAGGAAAGATCTCAAAGATATAGGGAACCAGTTTGATAAATATTTATACAGCCAGTGATAGCAGTGTATCATTTATATAGCATTAGGCAGAAACAATCTCACCATTTAAGTGGCTCCATTTCTTTGGAAGTGGATAGGGGGATCCACTGGAAAATGTGTAGTCTTGTGGGCCTTTCTTTATTCTGTACCTACCAAGGAGCATAAATATTTTTCTAGAATCCAATTCCATGGCTATGTATGTTTTATACCCTGTATCAAATCAGAAAGTTTGACTTGATTCTAGGTATGACTAATGTTACCACACAGTTTGTAAGGATATATTTCCACTGAGCAATTTCCCATGATTAAATTATGAATGGAAGTAGATCTTCTGTACCATTGTAATAAAATCCATTTTGCCATTAAAAATACTTACCTGTTAATATTGACATGTTACAGATTAATGTTTTAAACATTTATGTTGAAAGCTTAAAATTCCCAAAGTTTATTTATTTTTAATTTTCAGGTTCTGTTTTTCCTTTTATTGAAAATAGAATAATTTCTCATACAATACATCCTAATTACTGGCCTCCCTGCCCCCACTGCTCTCAGGTCCTTCCTTCATTCCATCTCATTTGTATCCAGTACCTTTCTGTCTCTCATTTTAAAAGAGCAGATTTCTAACAACAACAAAGCATAACAAAATAAAATATAAGATAAAATAAAACCACACACATGCACGCACAGACACACACACACACACACACACACACACACACACACACACAGAGAGAGAGAGAGAGAGAGAGAGAGAGAGAGAGAGAGAGAGAGAGAGAGAGAAAGAGAGAGAGTCCATCACACCAAAGATGGATGAGGCAAACCAACAGAAGGAAAAGAACCCAAATAGAAGACACAATAATCAGAGAGCTACTTGTTCACACTCTCAGGAATCCCATAAAAATACTAAACTAAAGTTATAATATGTACACAGAGGACCTGGTGTAGAACTGAGTAGGCCCTGTACTAGTTATTTTATTCTCTGTGAGTTCATACCTGCTTTGCTCAGTTGATTTAAAAGTCCCTATTCTCTTGGAATCCTCTATTTATCTGGCTCTTGAACCCTTTCTACATTCTATTTCACAGATGCCCTGAGATTCAAGGAAAGGGGTTTGATGGAGACAAAACATTTAGAACCCTGTGTTCTAAGGGTTCTCACCCTCTCTGTATAATGCCTGACTATGGATCTCTGTATTTGTTCCCATTTGCTGTAGAAAGAAGCTTCTCTTATGCTGGTTGAGCAGCGCACTCATCTACAAGTATAGCAGAATATGAAGAGGAAAGTTATCATAAATTAAAAAAACAAAAAACACTTAGTATTTGATTTTAGTCTAGGTCTCCAGGGTAGACTAAATGGACCTTATATCAAATCAGTTAACGATTGATTAGTCCCACAAGTTTTGTGCCACCATTGCTTTAGTGTATTATACATACAGGACAGCACAGTAGATCACTAGGTTTGTCACTGCAGGCTTGTACAAATGACAATGTTCGTTGGCTTGCAGATGGTTTTCAGTTTCCTGAGGTCCCATATATTAATTACTGATCTTAGTGCCGGTGCTATCAGTGCCCTCCCTGCTAAACAGTAAATCTTCTCTGTGCCAATGAGTTCAAGGTTATTTTCCATTTTTTCTTTTATCAGGTTCAGTGTATCTGGCATTGATCCACATGGACTTGAGTCTTGTGCAGGGTGATAAGTATAGATCTATCTACATTCTTCCATATGCAGACATCCAGTCTGACCAGCACCATTTGTTGAAGATGCTGTGTATTTACAGCATGTATTTCTGGCTTCTAGTTCAAGGATTAGCTACCCATGTGCATGTGTATTAATCTGTGGATCATCAATTCAATTCCAATGGTCAATCTGTCTGTTTTATTCTAATGCCAAGCTGTTCTGATTATAATAGTTTTGTATACGACTTATTATAGGTGACAGATATACAATCAGAAGTTCTTTTATTATCCAAGTTTTGTTTTAGTTATTTAGAGATTTTGTGTGTCCAGTTGAAAATTGTCATTTCAAGATCTGTGAGGAATAGTCTTATACATTTGATGGAGATTGCATTGAATCTGTAGATTGCTTTTGCTAGGGTAGCCATTTTTATTAAGTTAATCCAACCAACCAATGAGAATTGGACTTTTTTTCCATCTTCTGATATCTTTTTCAATTCCTTTCTTCAAAGACTAGAAGGTTTTATCATACAAGTCTTCTACTTGGTTAGATTTACTGCAAGTTGTTACATATTATTTGAGGCTACCAGGAAAAGTATTTTCCTGCTTTCTCAATTTGTCATTTGTATATAGGAGGACTACTGATTTTTGTGGATTAATTTTGTATCAGCTATTTTGTTGAAAGTATTTTTCGGATGTAGAAATTCCCATGTGGAATTTTTAGGGTCACTTATGTATACTATCATATCATCTTCATATAAATATATTTTCATTTTTCTTTCTAATTTGTATCACCTTGAACTCCTTCAAATGCCTTATTACTCTAGTTAAGACTTCAAGCACTCCACTGAATAAATATCAAGGGTTTGATCAACCTTGTCTTGCTCCTGATTTGAGTGGAATTGCTTTGAGTTTTTCTCCATTTAAATTTATATTGGCTATGAGCTTGCTGTGGACTGCCTTTATTATGTTGAGGTAAGTCTCTTGTATCCCTAATCTCTCCAGTGTTTTTATCATGAAGGAGTATTGGAGTTTGTCAAAGGTCTTTTCTGCATCTAATAAGATGATCATGTGGATTTTGTCTTTCAATTTGTTTATATAATAGATTACATTAAAAGATTATTGTATATTGTACTATCCTCATATCTTTTGGATGAAGTGTATGTGATCATGGCCCATGATCATTTTAATGTGTTCTTGGATTTGGATTGCAAGAATTATATTAATTTTGTATCTATATCCATAAGGAAAATTGATCTGTAATTCTCTTTCTTTGTTGAATGTTTATATGGCTTTGGAATCAGAGTTACTATGGTCTTATAAAATGAATTGCATAATGTTCCTCTGTTTCTATTTTATAGAATAATTTGAGGAATATTGGCTTTAATTCTTCCTTAGTGTCTTATAGAATTCTGCAATAAAACCATCTAGCCTTGGGCACTTTCTGGTTGAGAGACTTTTAATTACTGCTTCTATTTCACTATGGATTATTGTTTTATTTAAATTGCTTATAAGATGTTTATTCAACTTTTGTAAGGGGTAAGTACAGAAGGTTATTCATTTCTTCTAGATTATCCAATTTTATGATGTCAAGTTTTTAAATTTTGCCCTAGTTATTCTTTGGATTTCCTCAGTGCCTCTTATTATGTCCCCCTTTTCATTTCTGATTTTGTTAATTTGGCTTTTCTCTCATAGCTTTAGTTAATTCATATAAGATTTTGTCAATCTTACTTTCTCATAGGAACATTCTTAATTTCCCTGATTCTATCTATTTTGTGTTTCTGTTTTATTGGTTCCAGCCCAGAGTTTGATTATTTCTTGGTGTCTACTCTTATTGGATGTGACTTCTTCTGTCTGTCCTACAGCTTTCAGGTGTGCTATTAGTTGCCAATATGAAATCTCTCTCTCTCTCTCTCTGTCTTTATCTCTCTCTGTCTCTCTGTCTCTCTCTCTCTCTGTCTCTCTGTCTCTACCTTTCTTTATCTCTCTCCAACACACACATACACATGAATGCATGTAGTACTAAGAACTTTTCTCTTAGCATGGCTTTCATTGTGTTCCATAAGTTTGTGTACATTATTTATTCATTTTTTCAATTTTGATAAATCATTATTTTTATCATTATTTCTATCTTCACCTATTTTTATTCAGAAAAGAGTTTTTCAGTTTCCACAAGATTGTAAGCTTTCTGACATTGCAAATATCCTGCTTTAATCTGTGGTGGTCTATCTAATAGGATTAAGAAGGTGGTTTCTATTTTCCTGTATCTGGTAATATTTTATTGGTGTCCAAATATTATTAATTTTGGAGAAAGTTACATGAGATGCCCTGAAGAAGGTATATTCTTTTATGTCTGAGTTAAATGTTCTGAATATATCTGTTAGCATCATTTTGTTTATATTTGTTAACTCTAGCATTTCTCTGATTAGTTTTTCTCAGTGACTTGTCTATTGGGTGAGAGTGGTATACTGAAGTGTCCCACTGTCATGTCAATGTTCATGTCAATATGTAATTTACATTGTTCTGCTTCTTTTATAATCTTGGGTGTCCTTGTGCTTGTGGGATAGATGTTAAAAATTGAAATGTCATTCTGGTAGATTCTTTGATGAACATTATAATATGATGATGATAAGAATATACCTTCTTCAGAGAAGCTCATGGAATTTTCTCAAAAATTGACACTATTTGGACACCAATAAAATCTTACTAGATACAGGAAAAATTCTTTGAATATATTCTTTTCTATGTCTTCTGATAATTTTGGCTTTATGAATATTTTATTATGTGTTAAAATGTCTATGCCATCTTGTTTCTTAGGTCCATTTGCATGAAATATCTGTTTTCCAACCCTTTACCCTGAAGTAATGTTTATTCTTGATGTTAAGGTATTTTCCTTGGGTCCAAGAGAAGGATTGATCCTGGTTTTGCATCCCTCATTTTGTTAGTCTGAGTCTTTTTATTGGAGAACTGAGTCTATTGACTTTGAGAGATATTGATAACCAATGATCATTGATTCCTGTTTGATTGTGGTGGTGATGGTGATGTGTCCTCATATTTCTATTTGTTTTATTATGGTTGTCTGAGATTATTTGTTCTCTGTCTTTTCATGGTTGTAGAACTCTTTTGGTTTAAGGTTTCCTTCTAGTAGGGATAGACTTGTACATAAATATTACTTAAATTTGGCATTTTCATAGAGTGTCTTATTTTCTCCAACTATGATGATTGAAAAATTTGCTGGGTGTTGTAGTTTCGGCTAGCATCTTTGTCTCTCAGATTCTGCTGTATATCTGTCCAGGCCCTGCTATCCTTTATAGTCTCTATTGAGAGGTCTGGTGTAATTCTAACAAAATTGCCTTTATTTATTACTTGCCATTATTAGGCTTACAGCATTTAATATTCTTTCATTTTTTGTATGTTTAGTGTTTGATAATTATTTACCAAGGTTGCTTTCTTTTCAGGTCCAATTGTAGACTTCTTGTGCCTTTGCAGGCCTCTTTTTCTTTAGGTTATAAAATTTTTCTCTATGATTTTGTTAATAACATTTTCTGGGCCTTCCTTCATTACTATTATTCTTAGATTTCATCTTTTTATGGTATCCCTGATTTCTGGATGTTTTGTGTTAAGAGATTTTTAGATTTAACGTTTTTTTGATGTTTTCTACATAGACTTAAATGTTTTGTTTATAAATTTTTATATAGAGAGTAAATATGTTGATTCCTTATGACTTTGTAAAATATCATTACTATATTTTACTCCCTTCTTGCTTTGTCTGTATTTACTTCTTTCCTCCATTCCTAATTAAAAAAGCTCTCCTTTTCTCCTTTTCCTGATCAAATCATTGCACCCTGATATTCCCCTCTTTATTGCTTGCCTGTCTCCCTACCTTCTCAGTGGTAACTGTGACTTTCCTTATTTCTGCAGTTACTCTGATATATGTACTCACATCTAAAGCTAGAAGTGTCCATTGAGAAAAATATGCAACATTTTCTGAGTCAGGCTTACCTCCCTAAGTATGAACTTTTATTGGTTCATTCATTTACTAAAAAGTTTGTGATTTTACTTTTCTTTACAGCTAAATAGTATTTCTTAGTTTATATGTATCATGTTTTCATTTTATATTCATTGGTTGAAGGACAATTAGTTTTTTGCTAATTTCCTAGCTTTTATAAATAGAACAGCCATGAACTTGACTGATTAACTATAAAGTAGGATATTTGGTGCTTTGGGCATATGCCAGGGAGTAGTTCAACTGAGGTATAGGGTAGATTTAGTTTTAGCTTTTTTTTTTTTCCTATGCAGAAGCAAGAGGTTTATTTTCTGGTACATCTGGGTTGACCTTTAATTAGTTTCTTAAGGGGATGTCTAGAGGAGACCCCAAATGGCTATTTCAAACAGTTTTTATACTTTTTAGGGGAACAGGTTACATTAGCAAGGTTACAGTTCAAACTTATTGGCTGAGCATAATCACCTTTAAATCTATTGGCTAGCAAGTATGACATGTATTTGAACTCTACCTGGGACTTTCCAGAGGGTCAAATGATTATCAGTCAGTGTATTCTGAGAATTTTTTACTCAAGAATGTTCCTGTGGGTGGAGAACGGAACTTGGCCTAGCCTTGACCCCACATGGGAGGGGGTAGCTGTAAGGAGTGTGGGACTGGAAAAAGCCCTTTGGGTCCCTTATTTTTCCCTTTTACTTGTACAAGCTCCAATCCTGGAGCTACGCTCAGGAATCTTGGGTAACTAACTCATATTCTTCAGGTCCTATACTCAGGGTCTTATATTGTTGATGCAAGAACATAAGCTGTACTTCTCTTATTCTCTCTTTTGTGAAGGCTGTAAGCTTGTTCAATATGCAGGATCCAAAGGTCAACAATAGCAGGAGATATGGGTGGTTAACCAAGGGAAGGAGTTAAACCAAGATGCAAACAAGCCCTGACTCTGTTCTCTTTCTTCTGCTTGGCTAGGCTATTTTTTTTAACATTGGCCATTGCAGAAGCCAGGGTGATCTTGAGCTTGAGGGGTTGCTCTGGTGTCTAGTTGCTATCCAGTTTGCTTCAGGCACAGATGCTGGTCTAATATAAGCTATGTGAACCCAGGAAGTTACACCATTCATGTCAATAGAGGTCAGTCAACAACATCAGGAATGAATGGTCCTTACCACTTTGCTTCCAAATTTTCAGCATGATTCCTCTTAATATATACCCAAACTCCAACTTGGTACTCATATGGAACCTCTGGGGTACCTGCATTGCACAGGGCACTAAGTGTAGGTCACAATTCCTGGTAGCTGATCTGGAAAGCTTCAAAACAAGCCATAAGATCTTTATCAGCCAGAAATGTCACTCTGGGGTCGTCAAGAGCTGGAGTCAAGGGAGTAGGAGTCCCATACAGGATCTCAAAAGGAGTCGGGTTAAAATTGTAGGTGTTCCAGGCTTTGCAGAGTGCCATGTGAAGGAGAACTACCCAGTCAGCACCAGTTTTTAAGGATAATTTAGTTAAGGTCTTTTTTGAGTTCTATTCATTCTCTCTACTGGCCTTGATTTCTGGGGACAGTACTTACAATGTCCTATTAGTCCCCAATAACTCTGCCAATCCCTTACCATAGAGACAAAAGCAGGACCATTTTCCAATCCAATTACTTTGGGCACCCTGAACCTCAGGAAAATTTCCTCTAATATCTTCTTAGATACCACAATAGCCGTTTCCTGCTTGGTCTGGAAAGCTGGAAAGCCTTAACCCATCCAGAGAAAGTATCCACAAACACTAGAAGGTATTTGTAAACATATTTTCCTGGATTAACTTCAGTAAAATCAACCTCCCAATATACTCCAGGCTGTTCCCTACTAGGTCTTTTGCCCTGTTTACTCTGGGCCACATAAGCGTTCACTTGCTGGCATACCTTCCACTGTTCTACTATCTCTCTGGCACAAAATCTGAGGTCTGTTATATATACTTTAGATCCCTTAACTGCTTGGAAAAGCTTATTATCCCCTAATTGAATCCACATGTGCATTTGGCCTGGCAAGTCTTTTGCTTGCTTTCTAGGGAGTATAGTTCTCCCTTCTTGTGTGTGCCATTGTCCTTCTTTCTCTAGGTAATAGTTGGTAGGGTGGCTAGCTATCTGAGTCTTTTCTTCTTTTTTATATATTAAGTGAGGCCATCTTTTAATCCAGTCCCATTCCCCAGCGGGTGTCTCTTGCAGGCCCATAACCAGGATAGGCTCCTGCATAGCCACATCTCAAGCCACTTGATCTGCCTGGTTATTGCCTCAAGCCACTGAGTCTCTTCCCTTCTGATTTCCTTGGCAATGAGTAATACTCACAGTTTCCAGCTTCATCAGAGTCTCCTCTCTCATTGTATATAGTCCCATGGACGTGGGCTGTGGCAAAGGTATACCTACTATTAATGTAGATGTTAATTTTCTTGCAGGCCCCAGTTCTAAGGCTTTGGTGAGGGCAATTAGCTCTGCTTTCTGTGCCAACATGGAGGGGTGGGGGAGCAGGTAGAGGTTCAGTCCAGATGACATTTGTGCCATCCACCATGGCAGTACCTGCTTGTCTCTGACCTTCATGGAGAAATGTGCTCCAGATAGCCTTAGCTCCTAGCAGGGGTTGGTCAGAGATGTCTTTCCTCTACCCATGGGCTCTCCTTTTGGGCCAGTTAGTTGTGGCCCATTGGGCAGGAAGTATATCTTGGAGAGTAAGTCTCCCCCCAACAAAGGATAGGGACAGTCTGTTATAACCATATATGAATGTGATACCTGCCCCATCCTTGGGTCCACTGTTATTTGGGTAGTCTGTGAATATATTTTGGTGACATTTGCTCATTAGACCCAAGATTTTTTTCATGGAAATGAGGCCACCAGCTTAGAGAAAGACTGACTGTTGAGCCTCTGTGTGCAGGAAGAATCTAGTGGGTTTCTCCTCCTCTATCAGGGTTACCCTGGGTTTGGGGAGGGGGTCTGAACCCTATCCTCCCTAGTCACTGTCATCTCCCAGGGATAACACCTTTACTGTTTTGGGGTACTTTTCCCAAGTCCTGGGATTTCCCACCCCAGGTTTCCATTTGTTAGGGAACTCTCTGGCCCAGCAGACCCTCTCCTTGCAAATATATGCACTGGTCCTTCTCCAGGGGTTTTCTGTCTCTCTTTGCTTAGAGTCTCTCTTCTCTGATTTTCCTAACTACTGCAGCTAAGGTTCTCTATATATTCCTTTCCTGTTGCTTTTATTTTTTTCATCTTCCTTTCATCTTCTTCCTTTCTTTTACTCTGCTCTTTCTCCTGCTCTGTCTCCATGTTATTGTAGACTTTCTCAGCAACCTGTACTAAATCTCTCAATGACTTATCCTGTAGTTCCTCTAGCATCTGAAGTTTTTTTTTCCTGATATCTCTTCGAGCCTAGTCTATAAAAGCCATAGTCACAGTAGATTTGTGCTCCTTGATGTTGAGGTTATAGGATGTATATTGGTGGAATGCCTCCATGAGCAGCTCTAGAAATGCTCGAGGTGACTCATCTGGTCCCTGCTTAACATCACATACCTTGGTCAAACTGGTGAGTTGTTGTGTAATCCCCCTTAGGACCTGTCAATGCAGCCTGGTGGTAGACCTACAGGTGCCCCTTACTTTCTGCCTTATTAATGTTCCACTCAGGTCTAGTCAGGGGAAACCCAATGTTGATGACAGCCTGGTCAATCTATGGTGACCCCATATCTGAGAGAACATTCTTACTGGCTTCCAACACTAGAGCACTCTCATGAGTTGTTGGATATCAACCCACTTGTGCTGATGAGTGAATAAAACACTCTCAAAGAGACTAATCAGCCCCTTGGGGTTATCTGAAAAAGGGGGGTGTTGTTGAGCCTTCTAGATGTACAATTTGGACAAAGAGAAGGGCCAATATTGCATGGCCTGATGGCTATCCTCATCAATGGGCCCATAGGCTCAGAGGGGAGAGGGCTACTGTTGTATCTGGTGAAAGGGCCCTTTTGATCCAAGTATCTATGGCCAGGCCTGGTTCCAAGGGTCCCTCCCCACTCTCCTCCCTTG